>AWOL01S0031905.1:83861-150899 GCA_000715115.1 Nicotiana otophora
CCCCAAAAGCAATCTCTTAGTTCATAATCATCTAGTTAGACAAGCAAATAACGAAAGCAATACCGGCATCACAAAGAAAAAGGAAAGGATAAATAAAATATTAGTCAATATTTATTTGGCTATGATACTAGTAAAATCTTAATATTCTATACAAACCTTAAATAAGTAGTCCAAAAGTCATCATACATCTTTTTTTTAAAATCTTATACAATAATATACTTGTTATAGAATAATTAAAAAAACAATAAAATAAAGATGAGAAAAATATGAGAGAACGAGATCAAACCTTATTATTTCTTCAAGTGTATGTCATAAAAAAAGGTAGAGCACCTTTTATAAGATGAAAAATCATCCATGAGTCACAATATTATCTATACTATATTAAAAGTATGGAACCCCTTAGCGAAATATCGTTCGTCTTTTTTACTCTTTTAAAGTAAATTTTATAATGGACAAAATAATTATTTAATTATTCTTTAATATTTAGGAATACTTGTTTAATTATTTTTCTAACATTTGGGACTTCGAAATCAACTATATTTTGTGTAGTAAATCCTTCCTTATTTAAACTATGTAATATAATATATTTGTAAAGGAAATATAACAAAAAAGTTGAAACTAACTTTTAAATTGATATGGTAAATTTAATAGGCTTCAATATTCCATGATGAGTATATATTTATAAATTAAAACATAAAATTCTAAATATTAGTCAAATATTTGACCACTTTCAACTTCTTTTAGGTTAAGGAGTGAATGAAAAATACGTATTTTTACGGCCATAAATTTTTAAGAGCTAAATTTCTTTTCTTTTACTCAGAGTTGTCAGAAATTGTTAGGAATATTTTATCCATTTTTTATTTTCGTATCAACATGAGTCTTAAAAGAAAAATAACTCTTCGAGATTTCTAATATTTCATAATTATTACTGTTCTTTTTTTACTTTTTCGTCGTCAATATATTTTTGATGTCTTGTAAAGTTATTAGACTTCTAACCTTCTTCAAACAATATATATTTAACAAATCTATAAAATTATTGATTGATTCTTCAATATTCTTATACATGTGAAGTTTTATAGATTCTTCAATATTCTTATACATGTGAAGGAAATTTCATGTGGAGCATGTGATTGAGACGTTATGCCAATTAAAATTGGATTAAAAGGCATGTTTTTTTCCTGAATTTTATTTTCTCATTCATATTGTTAAGCTTTTTATTACATGTTTGAATATATAATATGTTCATAATACTTTTTTTCCAGACCCATACTTGAAAAATAAATAGAGAATTGTTTTGCAAAAAAAAAAAATCATTGTATGTTTTGATATAGATTTCATAAATACCTATCATACTATTTTTTTTTTTTATGTATATGGAATGATAGAGTGTACTACTATTAGACATGGTTACAAAACTGAGCTTCAAAGTCCAAACTTGTGGAGAAGGCTTATTTAGCATTTGAAGTTAACTAATACAAATAGAATTTTTAAATACAAATTGAACAATAATACTGCAAAGCTGAATGATTGCTATAATTTTTAATTTTAATTTCAAGCGTTCGCTTTGAATAAATAAAATACTTCTTCAGATAATAAATAAGCAAATAATTGGAGTTAAGGCTATGAGGACCTTAGAGGAAAAATATTTTTCTACTATTCGTCATTTTAAAAAAAATATATTTTTTTAACTTTTATTTTATAATCAAGACATATTTTTAATAAGTTTTGTATGTATCTGTTTTTACAACTCTTACTTATGAACAGTACACGCGCAACGCGACATGCATAAGTAAGTCACTCATTGAATGGACATCCACAAGACGGTGAATTTATAAAAGTGCTACACTATATTACATTATTACCAATTAAGACCATTTGCCAAAAACTATTGTACTATTATTTTATTCACCAATACCAAATTGGATCTGAACTCAATTGCAATTTATTTATTTTTGGTCAACAAGCAATTATTGTTGAAATTTCTGTCAAGCGTGACTAATAGATCAGTCTTTCGAATAAAATTTTTAGATTGTTCAAACAAAATAATTTTTTCAATTTAAGGATCAGGAAAAGAAAAGAGGACAAATGATAGAGATAATTAAACTCATACTTATTTTATGAGAGACTCCGACAAATACTATTGGACTAAAGTACTGTACGTCTGGGTGATAACTAGGGTACTTATCGGGCGGATCGGACGAATAATTACATTTAATGGTTCGGCTTAACAGTTATCGAATTATAAATATAGTAATCCGTTAGCCATTTAATAAGACAACGGACGGATTGGTATCGGATTAACGATTATCGGGCGACTTATCGGCCAAACCAAATACTTTTTTTTTAACAATCATTCAATCAGTACCAAGACTATACATACTGTCATTACACATATTAACCAAATTTGTAAAACCAGTAAAACACATTTGTTTAGTAATAAGTCAAACTTTCAAAAGGACATTCGTTCATAATCAATCAAAAGGCAAAAGCTTCAGCCTTCACCCTCAGAGCTCTGACGCTTAACTTAGCTAGAAGTTGTAATTCGATTCTGTAATATGCAAATAGATAAAGCTACAACGTGTGAGAAAAATCAATATTCATACAAAACTAGGCAGCCACCTGTAATTGAATCAAGAAGTTGGAAAAAGAATAGTAATATACAAATAATAATGGGAACGAGACGTATAAACAATGGTACTTTATATACATAGGGGTAAAAGTGTAAATATAAAAAATTTTAACGGTTTAACAGTTTATCCGATAAGAAAATTGAGTAATCCGCTCCCAAACCGTTAAGCCATTAATTATAAAATCTCAATCCGTTCCCCATCCATTACCCCAATAACCCAATACCAATAAGCCAATAAGCAATCGATTCGATTCGATTCGATTAACGGTTTCAGTTTTATTTTGAACCGTCCCACTGATAACCCTTACCTAACTCCACTCACAGATTGTTTGGATGATTTTTATGTATCGAAATGAGTATATATTATTGGTAGGAATTAGAGAGAAACTAAAAATGATATGAGTTGAAAAGGAACAAAGAAAAAGAAATTGATTATTATGCAATATCTCATTTAATAAAAAATTTTGCGCAAAAACTGGTGAAGCGAGGTGTCAATAATGTAAATAGAAGTTACGAAATAAAGTACGCTATTTTTTTTTAATTTATGTAACATAATTTGACTTAACGTCCGATGTTTAAGATTTTTTTTATTATTTGTGTTTCATAATGTATCATATAGTATTGTATTGTAACATTTGGATGTATACAATGTTTGGATAGATTGTGCTTGCCGTCGTTTCTCATGATGTCATGCACCAACAATATGAAGAATAAGTTTGCAATATATTTAAAAAAGAGTAAGATACGAGGTAGAATTATTATATAAAAAGGTAGGGTAAATGATAAAATAGAATTATTTAATAATAAAAAAGGACAAGATAAGGAAAAAAAAAAGGTAACGACGCGAACACACCAAATCAGTCATTCCATAAAGTGGCACTTTTCGTCGTTACGTAACAACATATTTAGTAATATGATGCAATAAAACTTAAGTAATAATCAAAATAAATATTGTATTTAAAGTAACAATACGATATAATATAACATATGTCAACCCTTTAAACACGCCGACGAAAACACCTTATTATATTAATTTATATTTTTCAAAAGAAAATGCCTGAGATGGGCGTTTGGGCCTCAATTTGTAGAAGATGCCGGGTCTTGGCCCAAATGTAGATCCGCTCCGTACATCAACTACTCCCAACATTAGCCCTTAAGAACATCCGATTCTGATCGCAAATTCGCAATTACCATAGCAGAACCTTCAAAGTTCAGAGGAACAAGCGTTTGCTCTAATGGCGTCAGGATGGGGAATAACAGGGAACAAAGGCCGATGCTATGATTTCTGGATGGACTTCAGTGAGTGTATGTCTCGATGTAGGGAACCCAAAGATTGTTCCCTTCTTAGAGAAGACTACTTCGAGTGCCTTCATCATTCTAAAGAGGTACATTTCCATTTGTTCCCTTTTTTATTTTTTTGTTTTGATTCCGATCTCTTAGGTACTTCCGCCTTAGCTTAAATCTCCCTAGTCCTGAAGATTTGAATTAGTCGGTTGTTCCTTGTACCGTGGTTAATTCTTCCTATGCTGTTTTTAGGATAGTTAGGGTTTTAGAATTTTGAAATTTTATAAGCTGAGTTGGTGCCTAAATATCCGATAGAGCTTGAATCTCATCAAAGTATGGATTTTGTCATTTCCTCCGACAACGTGCTTGAGATATCAAATACAGTAATAAATGCCGTATAGGATATGTATGAAGGAGCGGTTACCAGTGTGCAAACTGCAGGATGAGATACAGGAGTTACGCATAACCGTGTGTTTCCGCCAGAAATCTGTCTTGACATCTTACTTGTTTGCTCTAGTCGTGGTGGATGAGTTAGCCAATAGTATACAAGACGAGGTTCCATCTATTTTCATATGACATTTCATTAATTGATGAAGCAAGCGACAAAGTTAATTAACAGCGATAACGATGGAGAATCAGTCTGGAAATTAAGTTTGTCGAAGTAATATATAATTTAAGAATATATGCAGGCAACACTGAAAGTTTAACCTCCATAAGAAGAACAAAAGTATAGTGGGATTAGACGAGATTGTGATTCCTAAGTGCAAACAATCAGATGCGTGTGTCTAGTCTTACATAAGAATGACATGATAGATGAAGATGTAGGACATATAGTGAAAATAGGATGGCTAAAGAGGAGGAGACGCTACATGATTGCTATATGATAAAGGACACCTAACAAGGTCAAGGGATACTTCTATAGAATAATTGTGGGACCAAAAATATTACATCAAGATATAAAATGGCAGCCTGATGTACTAAGCCCCCGCTATATGCGGGGTCCAGAGAAGCACTGGACCACATTAGGTCTTATGTACGCAATCTTACCTTGCATTTTTGCAAGACGCTTTTTCCGCATATGGTTAATAGATGTGCTGTTACAAAGTTGGTCAACATTAGAAACGACACACTAGAAAGATAGTTTAAGTGGTACTCATAGACAAAATGAGGAAAGATAGGGTTTTAGAAACTTGATATGTTATAAGCTGAATTGGTGAATAAATATTTTGTAGAATTGATTTCTGATAAAAGATTCTCAGCTTTGTATCGTATCGAAGTATGAATTTTGTCATTTCCTCCAACAACATTAGATGGCATGTGGTTTTAAGCTGAATTGGGGTGCTTGGGATATCTAATAAATGAATGCATAAAGGATATGTATGAGGGAGCAGTCCCAAGTGTGAGAACTGTAGGAGGAGATACAAAGGAGTTCTCCATAACCGTGTTTTACACTAGAGATCGATCTTGAGATTTTACTTGTTTACTCTAGTTATGAATGAGTTAGCTAATAGTATACAAGATGAGGTTCCATAATGCATGCTAACGGCAGATGACATTTTGTTAATGACAAAGCAAGTGAAAGTGTTAATTAATAGCAAGAACAATGGAAAAGTACTCTGAAAAGCAAGATTTTTGAGTCCAGTCTTACATGAAAATGACATGATCGATGAAGACGTAACACATAATTAAAGTAGGATGGTTGTAGTGGAGGAGGTGCTACATGATTGCTATGTTATAGGGAGATATTAGCTTTTATAGAATGGTTGTGAGACCAACAATATTATATTATATATGGTAGTGATGTTGCAACTCTAAGTCCTTTCTCAAAAGATAATGTCGAGCCTCTAAGTCTCAACAATTAACAATCTAAGTAACATAGAAATGTAGATGTTAAGATGGATATGCGATCATACAAAACTGGATTAGAAAAGGACACACTAAAGATAGTTCAAGTAGCACACAAACACATAAAATGAGAAAAAATTGCAGGGATGGTTTTTCCATGCATACCGTAGATCAGGGGCGGATCTATAGTCCAGTAAATGGGGCACACGTGAACCCACAGTCTCTATGCCAAACTAGGTATTATATATATATTTTTTAAAAAATATTGATCAAATATTACCTATTGGCACCCATGCTCCAAAAAAGCTAAAGGGTGCACTTGGTGGAATGCTAAGTTATTTACCTAGAGGAATATGGATCAATTCCCACTTAATAATTTTATTTTTCACTTTTTTTTTTAGTGGTGCACCCATATTATAAAAATCTTAGATCCGCCTCTGCCGTAGATCTTCAAATACATTAGTCCAATTACACCACAACTACATACCCAGTATTATCCCACACTGTGGGGTCTGGGGAGGGTAGACCCCCTAGACACCACAAGGATGTTAAAATGAGATGCGATAGGCCTAAAATCATATGTGGAAAATTATCTTAAAAGATCTACAAATTCGTAGAACCAAACCTATACAAATTTAGCTAAAACTAGAATAGAATGGAAGTAAAGAATCCATACAAGTGATATGAACTGGGTGGGATTAAAGTTAGTTGGTTGGTGTAACATCTACATTAGGTTCGGACAGAGATAAGTGCGAGATGTAAATAACCGCCGATTTGCCTAAAGCCGAATTACTCGCTAGTATTGAAATGAAATTGGCACGAATAGAGCATATATGAAGGATTTGTATTGTCAGTCCATCTAGTTTGTAATTGAGGTTTAGTTGTCTGATTGATTGATCTACTTTAATGGCTTTGACAAGAGTTCTTTAGACTACTGGTGTGTCTCTCATTCTTTGTAAAAGAGTTGCAGATTTCCCCTTTTTGTCTATTTATACATGGACGCACCTCTTTGATTAGTCTTATTTAGGCTCTCTTGACTGATTTGTTAGAGAAGGCATGAATGCAAAGGCACTTCTAGTTCTTTTTTTTGATGAAGTAAAGTGTTTCATTAAGGCATCATGAAGATGCAGAAAAAGTACAAAATGAAAAGCCTTGGTTAACTCCTAATACAAAAACCTATAAAGCTGGGAGTTGACCAAGACCAAGAACCAAAAGTATGACTATTAAGCCATAGTAAGAGAGCTAATTAAATCTAAGAGGGGAATAACATCATTTACAGGGGAAAGGTTACTCCAACTAAACAAGTTCATCAGACACTTAGATTTCAATAGGCTGGTGGAAGTTGAAATGCCATCAAAACATCTGGTATTCCTCTCTGTCCAAATACACCAACAGATACATGCTGGGATCATTTGCCAGGTCTTCTTTATGGCTTTTCCAACTTTCCACGAGCACCAGCCTTCAACTGCTTCCTTGATATCCTGAGGAATAGACCAACTGAGACCAAAAACTGCTAAAAACATATTCCATATATCTGTTGCCACTGGACAGTGCAAGAAGAGATGGTTTACTGATTCTGCATTGCTGTAGCACATGTAACATCTGTTTACCAGTTGAAAGTTTCTTCTGCATAAGTTGTCCTGGGTCAAGGTAGCATTTCTGAGAGCAATCCAAGAGATGCACATTACTGTTGTAATTGGGGGTAGCTGATTTACTAGGACTAAACTGGAACATCTGTAGTAAAGCATTTGTTTGCATCACCTTCTGTCCTGTCCTTTATCTGTAGAAAAGATTATACACAATGACACAGGCTAATTGTTTGAGTCCCAGAAAGAGCTTATTCTTGATTTATTCAGCTACTGTCTCCTCTTTTCTCATTATGGCTCTTTCATTAACTCATATCCTGGTCACTCTCTGCATTTTTGTCTATTCTTCTAATCTTTCATTAACATATTGCAAGGCATGCATGTTGAAAGCATAAAATATAAAAAAGAAACAAATGTGTCAGTCATTTTCCGAGGTGTGTTGGTGACTTCTAGAGTTCTAGTGTCTGACTCCAATATGTTAAATTAGGTATCGTGTCTGTGCTCCCTAGTCCTCTACTAATCTACTGGCGCATGTCAAACTCCAATATGTTAGTTTAGCTTCACTCTTCGTGTGTTGTAGGTCAACCTTCTTTCAGTTTCTTTGGATCCTTTGCAGCTCTTAATTCTACTTAAATTTCCAGACTACTAGTATACTAGTCTACTGTCCTGTATATGTTAAAAGTTAATGTGTTCATGTCCTGGACATTGCTTCTTCTCAGCTCTCATAATGTTCTTCAGTGTCAACCGTGCATGCTATTAGAACTTATTTAATTTGATTGATTTTTCCTTCTGATTTAACAAAAAAATAAGCCCCAAGTCAGCCCTTTAATCTTTCTGCTTCCAGTTGTGATTCAGGAAATCCCTAATTTTTTTATTTTTTTTTGAGATGGTAAAATCCCTAAGTTTTCCTAAATGGAAGTAATTCTATTCCTTTTTTACTTTTATGTTAAGCTGTATTTTATGGTAGATCAAACAATAAAGCAAAGTACAGAGCTTAGATTCTTTGATATATGTAGCGAATCAAGATCAGGAGAAGTTGAAACCTTGGGAGGTGCATGAGCTAGTAAGGTTCTTGATCAAACAGCATAAGTATTAAGTGGTGTGTCAGTAACCTACGCTAGTTAATTTTCAGAAAGAGACTCTGAGAACTCTTTACTGCTGGCGGCTGTCAATGTTTTAAACAGTGTAGTTTTCTCTGAACTCAGTTGCGGCCCAGCCTGCTCTAGTCACACAGGAATAACGAGAAGAAGTGATATGGTTATTCGTTATCTCCCACTTATTAAAATAAAAGGATATATATTCATCCCTCTCTTCGCTTTCCTCTTGCTCGTAACTGTAAATTACTGGCTCCTTTTTTAATCCTTTTTTTAAAGTAATAAAGAATTGTATTAATCCTTTTTAATCCTTATTTTTATTTTTGATTTGGCAAAAACCGGAATTTTCTAGCTCAAAAACACTTAGAAAATGATGAATTAAGTATATTTGTAACAAATTCTGGTACTTTTCACTATACTTCTTAGTTACAGGGTTGTTTCCTTTACTGCAGTATCAACGTAGGAACCGAATTTACAAAGAGGAGCAGCGCCAGTTAAGAGCTGCTTCACAAAAGAAAAAAGGTGGCGATGGTGGTGGTGGTCATCACTGACGTTGATTGTGGAAACATGGTTTTCTCAATCAAAAGACGTGGAAGTAACTGTATGTTGTTTTGAACTTTGAAATAAAGAGTTGAAATCAGTTGCATTTGATGTGAGCTGGATAATTGAAATGGCTCTGTCCAGTTTCTTTCTCAATGTGGCCTTTGTTTTGTTGGTGATATGCAACATATGTTTTAACTTTTAAGGGCACATTTGCGTCCTACCATTGGCACTGGAATATGATATCAGTTCTTGGAAATTTGGGACTCATTAAATGGAATAATCGTTCTTTAAGTTATTATGTAGTTTATCAATTTCACAACGAACCAATCTGGAGCCTGGGTCATTTATATATAGGAAATAACAAGAATGCAAAGAGCTAAGATTTTGCTATATGGTCTGTGAACCAAAATCACTCAACTCGAACGTTTTGCCTCTCCATTAATTTTGTCTCTTACAACACTTATTACTTAAACTAATTTGTTTAGTAAGTTGATCTATATAATTTCATTTATAACATGTTATCTTGCGTAATAATGGAATCATAATTTGCATGCGCATTAGTTAATCTTTTTCTTTTTACGTGTGCGCATAAATTCTTATTCATGTATGGTCAACAAATCATCAAGTAAATAACCTAATATATAGAATGATGTACACTTTTACCTTAAGAAAATGAGCTTTGACACTAAGTTCAACTTAGTAAGTGGTTTTGTATTTATTAGTCTAAACTCCATGTTATTGGTGGACAATTGATGGGTGCAACAAAAGCTACCAAATCTAGTATAATACAACTAGCTAGCTTTGTTCAACTACTCAAGAAACTTTCACATGATGTTGTAAGCTTTACCCATATAAATAAACTACAAAATACAAACAGATTAACACACACACACACACACACAGAATACTCCACTATGGCTTGGATGAACAGTTGCAGTGCAATCCATAGTACAAAAGTCTGTCCAATCTTCCCTTCTGATGTTTTAAAGAGTGAAAGCTTTAGATCCATCAATGGAGTCTACTATAATATTGGAGATTATGAATATTGGCAGGCTAGAAGGGCATTTCTCAGTAGCTACCATTTTACCAGAAGGAAATACAGTTTCAAGGACTGGTTTAAGAAGTCCTTCAAAGGAGTTGGTAAGATGGCCATGTCTGTATATTTTGGAGTTGTTGAAGAATTTTCAAAAAGGAAGATTAGTATTAAGGTTTACAAGTTGACATTGGTTTGGCCAAGACTTTTTATTGCCAGATGCTATGTGCCTTGTCCCTATAAATACTAAATACTCGTATACTTGATCTTATCCAAAGGTCGAGAAAACTATCTAAATCCACATATAGAAATTAAAACACCTTCGCATTATGTAATATGCTGAAATATTATCCTTTTTACTTTTCATGTTGAGACAAAATTTCATAATTTATGTTTTAAGTATAACTTCATTTTCAACTTATTGCTTGCATTGCTGAGCTTGGTACATTTAACTTTCAACCTGTCCTAACAAGTGAAACAAATTCTAAATTATTTGAGTATTTGACCGAGCAGCAACAAAAAGCTAAGGGTCCATAGTGTCGAGAAAGAGTACCTTTTAATAGAGGGGTTTTAACTTTTAAGTGCACAATGTCATCAGGAGCTGAGTTTACTTCACTCCCAGTGACCTGTACCTGTCGTCGTAACGACACCGTGGGCGATAGTAACTATGTAGTCATCATGTTCTATATGAACAAACATCATCCTACTTTTTTCTTTCCCTTAATAACTTCTCCTTTGGCGACGGTAATAATCACCTACCTATGTTCATCTTGTAATGTGACACAAACTCATAACTCGCGTAAAAGACTATCTATCCAAATTTCTTTTTATTCTCGTTAGAATAATTTAATGGCTAAAAGGTCATAATTCGTATTATAATGTCATAAGTTTGAATTTTAACGGCATAAAAAGAAGCACGAGATAATCAAATTGAGAGAAGAAAGAAAATCGAATGGGTGACAATGCATGAAGTGTCGTGACTTTAACAAATGTTGTTCAAATTAATCAGTAAATCTATTTCTATTAGATAGTTAACATATGGCAATTAGGAGGCCAAATGTCACTATTCATTAACAACCTAGAATAATAAGGATAAGAAACTTGATAAAATTCGAGGAAAAAATAGTGTTAATCATCAATTTCAATCAATGGACGTACAATAAATTAAATCACTTACTACCTCCTATGGTCCTCGAGAATCACTAAAAAAAAGGTTTTATGAGACGACATCCCAGTAGATGAAACATTTTCTATTTCTAGATTCATAAAATTTTATTGGGATTTTTACCTTCATATACATTATATGAAACCTTATTTCCCTCTCTACTCAAGTTTTAATTTAATTATATGGGCATATATAATTTACCAATTATATACATTTTATGAATTAAATGAAATATTCTCCCCCCCCTCCACATTTCTCCTTTAATCACGCTAAAACGTATCTAGCGTACATATCCCACTCCCCCACGTATCTCTGCCCACCCCACCCCCACAATTATGATTCTCTCTCCCTCCATTAATAAATTATATTTATTATGTCCAGTTGTTTGTTTTTTCCCTAATTTTTTAAATGTAGATTACTTTCTAGTTTCTTACCCTAAACATAAACTTGTTAGTTCATTTGTAGCTATACTGTAGTTCAATTGTTGTTTTTGTTTATTAATTTTATAATTTATTTGTCTGCAATGTATTACTATTTTTTGACTGTAGATAAAGTGCAGCAGAATTGTTATTATTATTATTTTTTTTGTCTTTAAACATGTTTTATTAATTTTTTTTATTTGGTGCAGATTCAGACATTCTTTGCACCACATGATGTTGAGTATGACATCATTAGGTTTCAAACATTATCCGACAATGTTGTTCCTGTCCAAATCAAGGTATTATTTTCTGAAAATAGGCTAAATTTGTTTAATAAACATGTTGTGGGCACTTTCTCTGTATGCCCAAAATATGTATCCAAAATCAGGCAATTCACCTTCTGATGAAGTATGAATTGAACACATCCGAGTCTGATTTTTTCACAGCAGAGATGAGGAGCGAGAGGCTGAACTTTGGGTTGAGGGAATTTGCTCTTATTACTGGCCTCAAATGTTTTGCAGAAGTAACCGACTTTGGTTGCACACCTAAGTATGATAGTAAAATAATGAGTTATTTTCCGAACAAGAAAAAAGTTGAGAAGTCGTACCTGAAACAAATTGTAACCAACATAGTTAGGTGAATGATGGCTTCTGAGAAAGATAATGGTTTAATAGACCCCTTTAGGTTCTATTTGGTTGACTTAGGGCAGTATGTGAATTTCGCATGGGGTATAGAAGTTTATACACAGTTGCTTCAGTCCGTTAGGCATAAGTTAAACCCTTTTGTGCATTTTTATCTCCTTCGAGATTTTTCACTCGCTATGTAAATCTGGTTGTATGAGTGTTGCTCTACAGTCAACGCATATATAGTTATAAGGGTTGGTAATTCGATACCACGCATCCTTAACTGGACAGCAACAAAGGACAAGGTATGGATTTCTGCATTGGAAGAGAAGATGATCAAACTATCATGGATCAAGGTAATTGTTTTTCACTTTTGTATAAGGTATCTGAAAGTATTGACATACTTAACATAACACAATAATTCTACATGTTTTAGGTAGAGACAATATACCTACAATTTATATACAAATTATATACATATGATGACTAACTTCTCTATTTTTTTTAAAATCGGTTCACCAACATGATTGAAGTCCCAGAAGAGCTTTCTAGAATGACTTTGCCGGACAAAGTTGAATATATGTTTGAAGAAGCTGGAACACATGCCGAGCATCCGACAAATGCACCATCTTCATCTGGCAATAAGCAGTCAATGAGAATAGATGACAAGAAAGCTATTCTGAAACAATTAAAAAATTAAGAAAAGATGTTGATAAGGTAACAACTTATGATATTCCTAGCTGATTTCTGTAATTTATGTTATGCCAAATATTTCTTTAATTCTTTTTATTTTTATCCTTTGGTCGGTTCAGACCTTGGATTGTTCAAGAAAGAGGAATACCTAATACTTAATTTTTAGGCTATTTTATGTACCTGTAAGCCTCTTATTGTCCGATACATTTTAAGATTTTTTGGTTCTCTAGGTTTTTGAAGAACTAGGTAGCATTTGAGAACTATTCAATGATTCCATCAAGACTGTATTATAGGCAATAAAAAGTCAACACGATACTAACATTGATGCTAAGGTTTTATTCAAAATATAGTCATTTTGTAAAATATTGTTACCCTGTTTATTTTTATATTAGCATTCATAAAGTATATAGCCTTAGAAATTCTGCTTTCAGTTTAGTGGCAGTTCTGAAAAAAATGATGAGCATTACAAAGTAAAGAACATACAACAGTATCTGGCAGTAGTGTTAAACAAGTGTTGGGCAGCAACACTAAAACAAGTATTTGATCAGTTTTAACATAATTCGATGACATGTCTTACTTAGGTTAAACATATTTCTAAATTATCAACAAATAATTGCAGTATACTTACAATATTATTTTAGATACAGGACACATGTCTGACATTCAAAAAGAGGAGAATGTTCATATATCATGTCCGGTAGGTGTTGACTTATCTTTTCAATTTCAAGACGCATTTCAGAAAGAAACTACTGGTATGATTTAGTATATTTTTCTATATAATTCACATTACATATTACATTTCAACTACAAGACAACATATCAACAAATTAACTATAATTTAATAACAATTTATCTACATTTTTTTCTGTTTATTACAAATGATCTACAATTCTCTTTCATTGTACACATTTTGTCACAGAGAAGAAAACTATGCATGTGCACTCTCCAAATCAGGATGCAAATGTTGCCATACAAGGAGAGCATTTCAATGAGGAGAAGGAGACTATGCATTTGCAATCTCCAATTCAAGAAGCAAATGTTTCCCAACAAGGAGAGGATTGCAACGAAGATTTCAATGGTATTAAATATTACAATATAATTGTATAATAAACAACAACTTTCATATAATTTACAGTTTTCCTAACATTACTAATGCAAGCAACATACAATGTTATTATTTTATTTTTAACTTTGTAGGTGAACCAGTCGCCTTCATCAATATAGCTAACTCGGACAATGATTCCAAGTATGGAAAAAGGGCAATAACACTTGATGATTTTGAGTTGCCCAGGAACTTCTCACAAATGGTTAAGTTCGGCGAGGTTAATAAAGATGAAACAACCCCTGTGCAGCAAGGAAGAATAAGGGTTTCTGAAAAGCATGCCAGATCCCCCTTTCTCCCTTATTTCAGTTCTAGTGAAAGCACTTCTGTTGGACATCCTCCACTTTTCAACATCAAGCGCCCATTTACTGGGGTTATTGGCAATGATGTTGATCCTGATTTGTTGGAAGAATTCACTAAGTGGTTATATTTAGGTACCGACACGGTTTCAAAGAGGTTATATTTTACACTTTTTTCATATTATCGAGTGCATATAATTTATGGATTTCTAATTACAACTACATTTTAATTGTACTTGCTATGTCTTTAAATAGGAAGAAGGCACCTTATATTGTAAAAGATAACCAGCTCAACCTGTGATTTGATCTTGGAGTGGATAAAGTTGATAAAAAAGACTGATTTTATACTTTCGCACATCCCAGGCAAATTTTGAATAACACGATACACTCATATCCCGACAGAATTTAATAATAAGCTGAAGTATTATGTTATTTTAGATATTTATAGATTGTTTGTTAAAAAATTATAGTTAAATTGTATGGTTCAGTGAGAAATTATGTAATTTATTTTTTTTGCAGCACATTGATATTATTTTATATTATTTCAGGAAAAGAGGAAAGTATGGTCCTTAAAACATAACACGGTTTACAATCAGTGACTATATGTTCAAGACTAGAATAGAACAAATTTATGAGAGGTACAGTAATGCCCTTGCCGATAGGTAGCTTGTTGTTGTCAAACCCTAAGACGTCGTATCATAATACATATTGGGGTACCGATTACTTGCAAATGTTATATGGGACAAAGTTAATTTTGTGATTATGCCCATAAACATTGTTGAGAAATTTCATTGGTTGTTGGTTGCGTTTGACATTACCGATAGGGTTCTATATGTTTATGATTCTATGTTCTCTTCACGTAATCACAAATTTGTGAAATCTGTTGTCGACAAGTTTGCTATTATGATCCCCCTCTACTTATCATCCACCGACTTCTAGGACAAGCTTTTAGACATCAACTACAAAAACACAAAGGCATATATTGAAAAATGTGTTACTAACCCTTTTGACATTCAGTGGTTGGTCAGTGAGATACCCCAACAAAAAGAGGGATCATTGTATGTGCTGTTTTTCCTTCAATTTAACCAATTAAATTTTACATTGAATGCTAAAGCTTTTTTCCTAATATTTATTGCAGTGATTGTGGTGTATACGTGGCGGCATTTGTAGAATATGTTAGCATTGGACAACTCTCGATTTCAAAGGAAGACCTTTCTCATATTGATCAACACCGTAGACGCTATGAAGCGCTCTTTTGGGATTATGCTAGAAAAAAGCAAGAGCTTGGTGCAATTAGTGAAAGTGAGATGACTGGGAGCAGTGAAATTAAAAGCGCGCCTAAGCGCAAAAGCGAGGCGCACAAACACTTTGCCGCTCTGCGTGACCTCAAGCGAGGCGCGTGTGTCAGAAGACCTTTATATTCCTTTTTTAAAATTATAATTAGTTAGTCGTCACAGTTCCCTAGACCATATTTATGGCAAATACCCAGGGAAATATGGAAAAATTAATTAAGGGAGCAAATTAGATTTCCCAAAAAATTAAGAAAAGAGAAGATGATGGAATTATAAGAAGACTAGAGGAGTTGAAGGAACATAAGAAAAAGACAAAATCGAACAACTGCAGCGGGACAAGCCTTTATCACATGTATTTTTCTCTTCTCTGTTTTTTTATCTCTTATACTTTTTGTATGCCTCTCTCTCTTCTACTCATTTTTTTCTTCTTTTACTCCTTTGTAATAAGAGATACAGACAAGAATTCTCCATTAAAGATGAGAGTTGACTGAGTTGACCTTTTCTTGTGATTAAGTTTTTTGTTATTTTTCCTTTTGGTAAAGTGAATAAATTGGTAAAGTTAGAAAATAAATGGGTTTGGTGCTGAAATTTTCTAGTTAGTCCTTTTTGTTTTTGTAGAAAATTTGTAGAATTAAATGGGACTCTTGTCCTCGTTTGATGATTGATGTTGTCTAACTTTTATATAACTATCACTATATATGCAACACATGTAAAGAGACTAAGAGAGGATAATAATAAAGACACAAATAGTGGACTCAACACTTTCTTAGAAATTATGGCATAGTGGTGGACCCCAGTGGTGTTTACCTTTATATTCTTGTTGTATGTTGTATATCATTATTTGACAATTATAATTGCATGTAAATATCATAATATTAATTTATTTTATTTCAGAATTAAATGACAGGGGATTTGTCTACCTTATATTTTGTTTTATATTATTATTTTAAAATTCTTGTTGTATATTATTATTTAAAAATAATAATAGTATGCAAAATGCATTACATATTACTTTTTAATAAGTTTTTAGAATTATAAATGACAGAGAACTGTCCAGCTTTGTGTTCTTGTTATGTATTACTATTTAAAAATTACAATTGCTTGCAAGATGCATTATATATATTTTTTTAATTATTTTCAGAATTAGAAATGGCAGAGGACTTGTCCAAAGGCAATCGAAGGGATCCTGGCTGGAAATATAATCATTTGAAGGATCCTAATGACACTACAAGAGTCACATACAATTTTTGTGGGAAAATAACCATTGGTGGAATTAATCGGACAAAACAACAATTGATTGGGAACTTTAGGAATGCATCAAAGTGTGCAGTATGCCCACAAAAGGTTAGAGAGGAATTAAAAAATTACATGGAGGAGAAAAAAATAAGAAAGGAAGTCTATACTAACGAATTTTCTGGACTTGATGAGTTTGATTATCAAGACGATGTTGGTGGAGAAGATGAAGTCCACGAGATCATTCATAAGAAAAGAGGTGGAGGAAGCTTTCCTAGTGGCTCTAGTAAGAAATTGGCCAAAGGAAAGGGACTCATGGATGTGTTTCTACAAAAGCAAGGAACACTTAGGCAAACAAATATCAAAGATTCATGTGATAAAGAAGCAAGAGCCATGACAAATCAAAAAGTTGCTCGCTTCTTTTACGATAATGGAATCCCATTCAATGTTGCTCGCTCAAAAAGTTTTAAGGAAGAAGTTGAGGCTATAGGAAGGTATGGTCCAAACTTGAAGCCTCCAAGCTACCACAAATTAAGGGTTATGTTATTTAGGAAGGAGGTTGAGTTAACCAATGAGATTATAAACAAACATAGAGAAGAATGGTTGAAGTATGGATATTCCATTATGGCGGATGGATAGTCAGATAGAAAACAAAGAACTTTGATAAATTTTTTGGTGAATTCTCCGCATGGAACAGTGTTCATAGAGTCAATAGATGCTTCTTCATTTGTTAAGACCGGAGAAAAACTATGTGAATTGCTTGATATATATGTGGAGCGTGTTGGAGAGCATAATGTAGTTCAAGTCATAAGTGATAATGATAGCAACTTTGTGTTGGCCGGTAAGAATTTATTGCTTTAACTATTTAAGTTTTATGTTTTACTTTCTAATATCGATTCTAAGGTTCTGATTCCTAAATTTTAACATATCTATTTACTTTTTTTCTATAGGTCAACTCTTACAGAAAAAATGCCACGTGCAACGCACTGTATAGATCTTATGTTGGAAGACATAGGGAAGATTCCAAACATTAAGAAGGCCCTTCAAAGAGCAATTGCCCTTGTCGGTTTCATTTATGGGCACTTAGGAGTCTTAAATATGATGAGAGATTTCACAAAAAATAAAGAGTTGGTGAAATATGGGATTACTCGATTTGCAACGAGTTTTCTGACTTTGCAACGATTGCACTGTCAAAAAATTAATTTGCGAGCAATGTTTACATCTAACAAATGGGTGGTTAGTAGATGGTCTAAGTTACCAAAGGAAAAAAGTGTAGCTCATACCGTCTTGATGACAACATTCTGGAATCAAGTTGTGTATATTTTAAAAATAATGGGGCCTCTTGTTAAAGTGTTGCGATTAGTTGATAATGAGAAAAAACCTGCAATGTGGTATATTTATGAAGCCATAGATAGAGCTAAGGAGGCTATTGAAAAGGTATTTAATGGGAATATTGCAAAGTATAAAGATATCTTTAAGATTATTGATGAAAGATGGCAATGCCAATTGCATCATCCATTACATGATGCTGGACATTATCTAAATCCAGAGTACTTCTATCAAAATTCAGCTATTGAAAATTATAGAGAAGTAACATATGGGTTGTACGCTTGTATTGAAAAATTAGTTTTAAGCACTGAAGTACAAGATAAGATTATATATGAGATACCACTGTACACTAAAGCTGAACAACAATTTGGCCTTCCGATTGCAAAAAGATCTAGAACGACAAGATCTCCTGGTAACTGAAAATATTAGCCTTTAAATTCTCAATTATTAGTTTATATTTAAATTTTTACTTAATACTTGCATAATTATATTAACTTAGAAATAGCGATGGTCAACATAACACTTTTTACAGTTGAATGGTGGAATTTATATGGTAATTCAGCTCCTTATCTCCAAAAATTAGCCATTAAAATTTTGGGTTTAACGACTAGTGTTGCTGGTTGTGAGCGTAATTGGAGCGTATTTGAGCATGTAAGTACTCGTAATGGTATACTTCTTATTTATTTTCTTTGCTTAGTTAATCAATTAGACTATATCACTAATGTTACGATATTCCATGCAACAGATCCATACCAAAAAAAGAAACAGATTGGAGCATCAAAGATTAAATGACCTAGTGTATGTCAAGTATAATCGTGCTTTAAAAGCCCGTTATGACTTGTGTAGTGTTATTGATCCAATAACATTGGATAATATTGATCATAGTAATGAGTGGATGGTTGGGAAGATGGGTGTTAATGTGAAAATAGAAGATGAGTTGGTGTTTGGTGATGATAGCTTGACTTGGGGTGATGTTGCAAGAGCGTCGGGAGTGAGAACGCGTTGACATACACAAGGCGACAAAAGAGACAGTCAGAAGATATTGCAGCCAATGCCTCAAGCTCCAGAGCTCCACGTATTGAGTCTGTTGACATAGAAGATGAGATTGTTTCGGATGAGTCAGGGGAAGAGGAGATTGGAGGCTATAGTTCTAGTGACACCAATGAGAATCACTACTCTATTGAGGAAGATTATATGGAGGAATATTATTTTACTTATTAAAAGTGGAATCTAGAATGAGTTTATCTTTTCTTATTAAGACTTAAGTTGATGATTTGATGAAGTTTTACTTCATTATAAGCAATATATATTTATTATTTATGTGTCTATTATGTTCTCTAAATATTAGATATATATATTTAAAAAAATCTTCATAGTGCGCTTTTTATCAGTGAAGGCCACGCTTTAAGTGCGCTTTGTGCTTTAAGCTCTAATAGAGCTTTAGTTCTTTTTGCACTTTTCGCTTTTGACAACACTGACTGGGAGATTAGCAAGAAGAAAAAGTGCACTAGCTGTGAGGGAGAGAACAAGAGTCCGGACCAAAAAGAAATTAATTGCCCTTTTCAGTAGCTAAATTATAGTGAAAGTGTTTAGTTCTAGCTGGATTGTATTAAAGTTGTAGAAAAATTATTTACTAAGAACAATTCAGCTGCAGTTTATTTGTAGCAGATTTGTGCTAAAGTTGTTTTAGCTTTTGTTTTGTTATTTTATCCATAATTCATGATGAATTACAAATGAATACATTTGTAGCATATTTTTTTGTTGAAAGTTATTAGTACTTGATCTCCATATTGGTACTCTATAATTTATGTTTTTTATTGTCTTCTTTTACCATATTTTGTGAACATATGTTAGTCTAAATGTAAGGTATTAAACGTTTAGCTTTACAATTAAAGAAAATTTCAAGCAACGATACACTAATACTATCACATAACAATTGTTTTACATCATAACTATAATTATATCTACAACTACTATAAAAAAATATAGATTTTATTCAAATTTAGCAGTATTGTTAGAAAAAGCTTAAAATTAATAAATAAATCCAGTTATTGAACAAAATAACTACAAACCAATGGCATTAAAAGTTAAAATCTGTTTACCAAATATTCATTATAGGAGACAATCTTTATTCAAATTAACAACATAATTACACTACAACTATAATTGTCCAGAACACAACAAATACAACTGAATATGTCTTAAAGGATAGATTATCATCAACAGTCTTAGTAAAAGAATTCTTTATACTACATCAATTCTTATTTCCTTTTGGGAGCATTCCTACAAGATCTTTTGTTATGCCCTTCTTGTCCACAGTTGCCATATGAAACCTTATACTTATTTGCATTTATTTCATCATATGGTTTGTATCTTTATTTTTGAGATTTTCTTGGCTGCCTTTTCCGGTATGTGGCAGTACAACTTCTTATGCTCTATGTTGTGGCATATTCCATTTGCTTTCACCAGGTACATGGTCTACTGGTATTTCATAAGTCTGCATAAGGATATCCCTTGTGTAATAAGGAGAACAATAGTAATCACAAGACTCATTCATGTGCCTCAAAGCCGCCAAAGCATGTGGATAAGTGTAACGACCTGACCGGTCGTTTTGAGCATTTGCACTTCGCTCGGTGGTTCGAGGACATGAGTAGATCCTTATGATATAGTATGACTTGTGTGTATCGCCGCTTTTGGTTTTTGGATGATTCAGAATTATTTTGGAAGAATGATTCTCAACTAGGAAGCTTTAAGTTGGAAGAGTTGACCAAGTTTAACTTTTGAGTATTTGACCTCGAATCGGAGTTTTAATGATTTTGTTAGGTCCGAATGGTGATTATAGACTCGGGCGTATGCATGGATTAACATTTGGATGTCTCTAGAAGGTTTCAATACAAATCGACGAAAGTTGGAAATTCGAAGGTTTGGAAAGTCCATAAGGTTGACCGGAGGTTGACTTTGAGGATATCAGATTTGGATTCTGGTTCCGGGAATTGGAATGGATTATTTATGTTATTTGGGACTTGTGTGCAAAATTTGGGTTCATTCCGGGTTGATTTGATGTGTTTCGGCGCGAGTTTTGGAAGTCCAAAGTTCAAAGTTTATTCAAGTTAGATTTGAGGTGCGATTCGTAATTTTGATGTTGTTATGCGTGATTTGAGGTCTCGAGTAAGTCTGTGTTATGTTATGAGACTTGTTGGTATGTTCAGACAGAGTTTCGAGGGGCTCGGGTGAGTTTCAGACCATTTCTAGGCCAGTTTTAATTGCTGGTTTTTGGCTAAAGGGGTGTACATTGTGATAGCGTGGATTTGGTCGCGATAGCGAAAAGAAAAATAGGGAAAATAGAGTTGTGAATCGCGATCGCAGAATCCTTCACGCGATTGCATAGAAGAAAATCTATGCTGCACTGACCCGATTTTGGAAGCTTATAACTTGCAATTTATAAAGAATTTGGAGATGATCCAAAAATTAAAGTTGTAGACTTTTGTGTCTAATTTTTAGAAAACTAAACTATTTGTCATTTGGAAGTTTGTACAAAAGGTTATGGCTAATACACTGCAAGCTATCTGAGAAGAGTTGTGAAGGGTTAAATGTAAGTTTATTCATCGCGATCGCGGGGAAGTGGCCGCGATCACATAGGGATTGCGATCGCAAGGTTTGTGACCTCGATCGCGAAGGGTACCTCTCGAATAATGTATAAAGTACTCTATTTCGAAGGTTTCAGATATTTTTGCATATTTGGAGCTATGGAGCTCGGATTGAGATGAATTTTGAAGCGATTTTCACCATATGGATTGGGGTAAGTGTTCTCCACTCATTTTTATTATATTTCATGAATCTATCTTCATTTTTGGAATTTGATTGAGGATTTCAAGAGAGAAATTGGGGTTTTTTGTCTAAAGTTTCATAGAGTGAATTTTTGAGTTTTGAACATCGATTCGGAGTCGGATTTGGATGAAACTATTATGGTTGGACTCTAAATTGAATGGGTCCGGATTTTGTGAGTTTTATCGAGTTCCGAGGTACGAGTACGAGTTTGACCTTTTGGTTGATTTTGGACTTTTGAGTAAAGATTCGACTTTTATCAATTGAAATTATTTCCTTAGGCATTATTTGGTGTTCTTGAGTTTCTTTTGGCTAGTTTTGAGCCGTTCAGAGGTCGGTACGCATGGGATGGAATTTTTAGAGCATCGTTTGGCTTACTCAGTATTGGATATGCCTTGTTTGAGGTAAGTAGCACTTCTAAACTTGGTGTTAAGGGTATGAAACTCCAAATTACGTGTTATGTGATGGATGTTGAGGTGACGCGCATGCTAGGTGACGGGCGTGTGAGCGTGCACCGTGTGAATTGTGATTTAGTCAATTCCATGGAACTATGTAGCTATCTTCTCTAAATATTTTTATTGTACTGTATGTGTTAGAGCACCTGAGCTATAATTGATGCTAGAAACATGTTTAGGCTATACGTTTGTATTATTGGGACCCATAGTGGTCATTCTTTGCTATTGAGTTATTTGCTTAATTTCAGTTATGTACTCAGTCGCATTCATTATTACATATCATATCTCAGTCTCTGTTATCGTATATTGTCACATCCTGTATCATTTATTAGGGCTGCTTAGCATGAGCATTGTGAGCCCGAGAGACTGGAGAGATATTGACTGAGTGAGGTCGAGGGCATGATTGTGAGTGATAATTAAGGGATTGAGCTGCACGCCACAATATGTTTTTATTTACTTATGCCTGGATCTGGCTTATTATAGCGCTTTGGCTGAAAGAGCCCCTCCGGAGTCTGCACGCCCACAGTGAGTGCATTGGATATTATATTTGGGATGGAGTTCCCTGGGCATGGAGTTATCTTATATATTCACATTTGGGATGGAGTTCCCCGGGCATAGCGGTGCCCTATATATTCACATATGGGATGGAGTTTCTTGGGCATGGAGTTGCCTTATATATTCATATTTTGGATGGAGTTCCTTAGGCTGGATTGGTCGTATACAGTACTGAGTGACTGACTGTCAGTTGCTATTTATATTAAGGGATGGATCTTCCCTGAGTTGGACCTGCCCCGTACAGTGTTGAGTGATTGAGTACTCTGAGAGTGTGAGTACATGAGTTCATCACTGAGATGCATAACATTTGACATGCGTTCTTGAAATACATGCATATAGATGCATTTCTTTGTGCTACCCGATTTTTGGTGACATTCATGATTTCACCTGTATATTGACATGTAGGCATAGAAATATATTTTCCTCATGCTATCTGAAAATGAAATATCTTATTTATTATTGAAAGGTTTATGGGAAGAATCACAGTTTTCAAACATACCTATATAGTTTGGGATTTTCGGTGAAAGATTTGGGATATATTGTTATACTTGAAAAACATGTCTATTTTTCGTAATTGTGAACGAGATGAGTTATTTCTTGTACCATCTTTTTTATATTGTTATGAACTATTGCTGGTTATTGGAGTTGGACTCTAACCCTTGTCCCATATCGTCACTACTTTCAACCTAAGGTTAGGTTTGTTACTTATTGAGTACATGGGGTCGGTTGTACTCATACTACACTTCTGCACCTTGCGTGCAGATGTTGGATGCAGATATTGCTGCGTACGGCGAGAGTTGGATCGGAAAATATACTTGCATTCCAGTTATGGCTATCACTTGTCCTTGGTAGCAATAGATTCGAATTATGTTCATTTACATTTCGAACATATGTTGTAATTATTTCAATTAAGTCTTGTAAAAAAATCTAAACCTTAGACGCTCATGATTTGTACTACCAGTCCTTGGAAAATACTTGTATAAAAGCAGTTGTATTATCTTTTCTCCTCTTAATATAATCTCATTTGAATTGGTTTTCTGTTAAATGGCTTACCTAGCGGGTTGGGTTAGATGTCATAACGGCTAGTTAGATTTTGGGTCGTGACAATAAGGAAGTTCATCAAGCTGGAATTGTCCACAACTACATCTCTTGTTTTGAAGGCAAATAATGAAACGTTTTACATCATCTATCACAATATGGATGTAATTTGTTGAAGCCCTCACCTACATTTTTGTTACAAACATACAAGAAGTTGTCATCACTTGATAAAAGACAAAAATAACTATAATTATACAACAACATATCTACAATTATCAGTATATATTTATTTTGATGGAATCAATTATCTGATGTTATGGACCATAACTTACTCTCTTCTTCTGCGATAATGTCATGTTCTCCTCCAACTCTTTGTTGTATTTTTCCCAAGGTATCTGAACGTACCATTTGCATTCAATAACTTTTCATTAGTCCAACGTTCAAGAAGAGTCCTCATGTACTCTAGTAGTTGAACTACGGGCAGCTCTCTTGCATCTTTGGTAACCGCATTCAAGGACTCTGCAATATTTGATGTCATCGTCCATGTTCTATTCACTGTAGCATGTAACTGATACCATTTATAATAACTAATATCGTATATGTATGCTTTAACACGCGTGTCGATCTCTTCAATCTTTGACATTCTTCCATTAAATTCATCAAGCGTGTATGATCGTGCCGTGACAAAGTACAATTCGCTTAACTTTAGATGACCTTTCTTGAACTTTGACCTTATATTTGTCTAAATATGCCACATACAAATGTGTCATGCTGGTATAAACTGTAGATGTTGCCTTCAATATACTCTCATTCCGGTTAGAAACAACACACATATTTGGTTTTTCACCATATGCATGTTTGAATTGCTCAAAAAATCACCTTCATGATGCGTCATTTTCTGAATCAACAACGACGTATCTGAAATTAAATTTCTTTTTGAATTGCTCAAAAAACCACCTTCATGATGCGCCATTTTTTGAATCAACAACGGCGTATGCTAGTGGTAATATATTACCAATCATATATGTAGCAAAAAGAAATTTAATTTCAGCAATAAAACTTGAAAATATCAAAATACATTTTTAGAAACAAATATAATATAATATTTTTACAATGAATCTTCAATACATGTTGAATCCATTGTGCTTGTTGTTAGCATGATTCCCCTATATGCCGACTTCAAGAAGGTACCATCGACTACTATAACTGGCCTACAATGCTCCCAGCCCTTGATGGACGTACTAAGATCAATAAATGCATACAAGAAACATTCATCTTCAGCCTTCTGCAATTTGACTTCCGACCCCTGATAAGTCTTCTCCAAACTATACAAATAACTAGGCAACCGACTGTAGGAATCAAGAGGATGACCTCTCAAAACTTCCAAAGTCTTTTCCTTTGCTCTCCAAGTCACACCATATTCTGATAACAAGTCAGTTTGTATGTCTTTTGGTGTGTATATTATCTTAGGATCCGCATATTTTGTCATGATCATGCTGCCAATTACCATGACAGTAGCTTTGCGTTGTATATATGTGTCACGACCCAAAATCCGCATGTCATGATGTCGCATATCTCAATACTAGGCAAGCCGACAATCTCAATAAACCACAAATTTTCTTAAGTTTGAAAACATAATATTTACATTCAATATAAAAGATCTCACAAATATTGATATAAAACACTCCCAAAACCCAGTGTCACTGAGTACATGATCATCTAAATGATAACATAGTCTGACTGATAAAACACTGTCTGAAAATATAGAATCAGTACAATAACTGAAAGGAAAGAGAGTCAAAGTCTGCGGATGCCAAGCAGCTACATTAATAGTCTCTAACAGATAAATCCTCAAATCTGGTAACCGCCATATCCGGAAGTACCTAGATCTTCACACAAGGTATAGAGTGTAGTATGAGTACAACCAACTCAATAAGTAACAAGACTAACCTTTGGGCTGAAAGTAGTGACGAGCTCAATAGGTACAGTCTAGTACAGAAATAACAGTACAGAAATGTAGGCATGCTTTCCAGTTCAACAGTTAAACTAAGTAGAGGTAAAATAGATTAATTCTACATGATATGAGGAATATGACATCTCTATATCTACATGCCAAAATATATGTTGTATGTGATGTACCACAATGGAAACCTCGTGTACTCACACTCTCAGAATACTCAATCACTCAATACTATATATGGCCAATCTAGCCCAAGTAACTCCATCCCAGATATATATGTATCAACTGACAATCAGTCACTCAGTAATGTACAAGGCCAATCTAGCCCAGGAAACTCAATCCCAAGTATAAGTAAAAACAAGGCAACTCCATGCCTAGGGAACTCCATCCCAAATGTAAATAAATAAGGCAACTCTATCCCTAATATAAATAAATAAGGCAACTCCATACCAAGGGAACTTCATCCCTAATATAAATAAATTGCTCTCACTGGGGGAGGGTGCAGACTCCGAAGGGGCTCCTTCAGCCCAAGCGCTATAATAAGCCAGAACTAGGCATAAATAAATAAAATGTGTTGCAGCGTGCAGCCCGATCCCATAAATATCACTCAAAATATCCAGTCTCTCGGGCTCTCAATGACATGAAAATCAACCCGACATGATGATATGATGTATCAATGAATGACAATAGAGGCTGAGATATGATATGCAAATGATGGATGTGACTGAGTGCACAATTACAATTTAAACAAATAATTTCACAGCAACACGACCCATATGCGTCCAAAACATATCAGCATGTAGCTTGAACATGATTTTCAATATGAGTCTCAGCTCAATTTCTCTAACCCTGGATGATATGTGGATAATGACATTTATTTAATTATGCAACTCCATAGAATCAATTAACTCACAATTTTTACGGTGCACGCACACACGCCCGTCACTTAGCGTGTGCGTCACCTCCAAACAATTGATATAGCACAAAATTCAAGGATTCTTACCCTCAGAACCAAGTTTAGAGATGTTACTTAGCGCAAACCGTGAAATTCTTTATTCTACTATGCCTTTGCCTCGCGAATCGGCCTCTGAACTCCTCGAATCTAGTCACAATTAATTCGATTTAGTCAATATAAAATATAGAAATTAATTCCATAGAAAATACTAATCTTTCAACAAAATCCGAAATTACACTCAAATATTGCCCGCGGGGCCCACATCTTGAAACCCGAAAAACATTATAAAATATGAACGTCCATTCAACCACGAGTCCAACATACCAAAATTACTAAATTTTGACAACAATTCGGCCCTCAAATCTTCAAACATAATTCAGAGGAGTTTCCAAATTTTCCAACCTAAATCACCAATAATGCTAAAAATAGCTATAGATTTGGGTAATTTGACAAAAATTGAGTTAAGAACACTTACTCCATTGGTTTCCATGAAAATCTCACGAAAATCGCCTCTCTCCGAGCTCCAAATCGTTAAAAATAGTCCCATTTTCAGAACTTAAACATTCTGCCGAGATTTTTCCTTCTTCGCGAACGCGGCCCTTGCCTCGCGTTCGCGAAGCACAAACATGTGCTGCTCAAAATTCCTCCTTCGCGAACGCAATGCCTTACAGGGTTTGGCCTTCGCGAATGCATCCCACTGACCGCGAACGCGAAGCCTTATGGCTTGTGCCCAGCCTGCCTCACACTTCTACGCGAACCCGATCCCCCTTTCGCGATCGCGGTGAACACTGACCACCAACCCTTCGCGAACGCGGTCCCCTCTTTGCGAACGCAAAGAACAACTCCTCGCATAGTTCCAGATGCCCTTCGCGAACACAGGACTACCATCATGAATGCGAAGGAGGAAACCAAACACCAGAAGTCTGCAGTTTCAGCCATCTTCCAAGTCTGAATTCTCATTCGTTAACCATCCGAAACTCACCTGAGGCCCCCGAGACCTCAACCAAATACACCAACAAGTCCTAAAGCATCATACGAACTTATTTGAAACCTCAAATCACATCAAACAATGCTAAAGACACGAATTATACCCCAATTCAAGCTTAATGAAACTAAGAAGTTTAAACTTCTACATTCGATGCCGAAACTTATCAAATCAAGTCTGATTGACCTCAAATTTTGCACACAAGTCATAAATGACATAACGGACCTATGAAAATTTTCATAACTGGATTCCGACTCCGATATCAAAAAGTCAACTCCCCGGTCAAACTTTCAAACTTAAACTTCCTATTTTCGCCATTTTAAACCTAATTTAGCCACGTGCTTCCAAATAATTTTTCGGACACGCTCCTAAGTCCAATATCATCATACGGAGCTATTGAAATCATCAAAACTCTATTCTGGGGTCATTTTCATATAAGTCAACATCTGGTCAACTATTTCGACTTAAGCTTTAAACTTTGGAAAGTGTTCCAATTTATTCCAAAACCTCACCGGACCCGAACCAATTACCCCGGAAAGTCACATAACAACTGTAAAGAACGAATGGAGAAGTAAATGGGGGAACGAGGCTGTAATATTCTAAACGATTGGCCAGTTCGTTACATTCTCCCTTTCTTAAACAAACGTTCGTCCTCGAACTGGTTTAGAATCATACCTGGAGCCTCAAATAGGTGTGGATATTTGCTCCGCATCTCCCGCTCGATCTCCCAAGTAGCTTCTACGACTTGTTGGTCTCTCCACTGTGCTTTCATTGATGCTATGTTCTTTGATCTCAACTTTCGTACCTGCTGGTCCAAATGGCTACCAGCTCTACATTATAAGTCAAATTACCATTCAACTAGACCGTACTGAAATCCAAAACATGAGACGGATCTCCGACATACTTCTGGGGCATAGATACATGAAACACTTGATGAACACCCGATAGGCTAGGCGGCAAAGCAAGTTCATAAGCCACTTCTCCAATCTTCTTAAGTATTTCAAAAGGTCCAATATACCTAGGACTCAACTTGCCCTTCTTCCCGAATCCCATAACACCCTTCATAGGCGAAACTCTGAGTAGTACCTTCTCTCCTACCATGTAAGCAGCATCACGAACCTTCCGGCCGGCATAACTTTTCTGTCTAGACTGCTCCGTGCGAAGTCAATCCTGAATTAATTTAACCTTTTCCAAAGCATCCTGAACTAAATCAGTACCCAATAGCCCAATCTAACCCGGCTCAAACCAACCCACTAGAGACCGATACTGTCTCACATATAAAGCCTCATACGGAGCCATCTGAATGCTCGATTGGTAGCATATCTTCCAATATCTGAATAGTGCGATGGGACTGTCCGTCCATCTGAGGCTAAAATATTGTACTCAACTGAACATATGTGCCTAATTCTCGCTGCACTGCTCTCCAAAATTGTAATGTAAATTGCATGCGCTGATATGAAATGATGGACACTAGCACACCACGAAGGCGAACAATCTCGCGGATATAAATTTCAGCCAACCGCTCTAAAGAATAAGTAGTACCAACTGGAATAAAATGCGCGAACTTGGTCAACTAATCCACAATCACCCAAACAACATCGAACTTCCTCAAAGTCTATGGGAGTCCAACTACGAAGTCCATGGTAATACGCTCCCATTTCCACTCCTAAATTTCAAGTATCTGAAGCAATTCGCCCGGTCTCTGATGCTCATACTTCACCTGCTGGCAATTTAAACACTGAGCTACAAACCCAACTATATCTTTCTTCATTTTTCTCCACCAATAGTGCTGCTTCAAATCCTGGTACATCTTAGCGGTACCCGGATAAATGAAATATCGCGTACTGTGGGCTTCTACAAGAATCAATTCACGTAGCCCATCTACATTTGTCACACAAATACGACCCTGCATCCTCAACATCCCATCATCTCCAATAATAACATCTTTGGCGTCATCGTGCTGAACTGTGTCCTTCAAGACAAGCAAATAAGGATCATCATATTGGCGCTCTCTGATGTGGTCATATAAGGAAGACCTTGAAAACACACAAGCTAGAACCCGACTGGGCTCCGAAACATCTAATCTCACAAACTGGTTGGCCAAGGCCTGAACATCAACTGTAAGAGGCCTCTCACAAATAGGAATGAATGCAAGGCTACCCATACTCACCGCCTTTTTACTCAAGTCATCGGCCACCACATTGGCCTTCCCCGGATGATACAGAATAGTAATATCATAGTCCTTTAGCAACTCCGCTGCCTCAAATTTAGATCCTTCTATTTGAATAAGTACTGAAGACTCTGCTGATCTGTAAATACCTCACAAGACACATCATAGAGATAGTGCCTCCAAATCTTTAATGCATCAATGGCTGCCAATTCTAAATCATGAACAAGGTAGTTCTTTTCATGTGTCTTCAACTGGCATGAAACATAAGCAATCACTCTGCCCTCCTGCATTAAGACACACCTAATACCAATCTGAGAAGCATCACAATACATTGTATATGAGCTTGAAGCTGAAGGCAAAACGAGAACTGGAGATGTGGTCAAGGAAATCTTGAGCTTCTGAAAGCTCTCTTCACACTCATCCAACCACCTGAATGGAGCACCTTTCTGGGTCAATTTAGTCATAGGTGCCGCAATAGACGAGAAGCCCTTCACAAAGCGACGATAATACTCGGCCAAGCCGAGAAAACTCTGAATCTCAGTAGCTAAAGATGGCCTGGGCCAACTCTTAACTGCCTCTATCTTCTTTGGATCAACCTGAATCCCCTCACTAGACACCACATGCCCTAAGAACGCCACTGAACTAAGCCACAACTCACACTTAGAGAATTTGGCATAAATTTTCTCCCGCCTCAGCCTCTGCAGTACAATACTCAAATGATGTGCATGTTCCTCCTGGCCACGTGAGTACACCAAGATGTCATCAATAAATACTATGACAAACAAATCAAGATACTGTTGGAATACACTATTCATTAAGTGCATAAATGTTGCTGGGGCGTTGGTCAGCCCAAAAGACATCACGAGAAATTCATAGTGACCAAAACGGGTCTTGAATGCCGTCTTTAGAATATCTGAATCTCGACTTTTTAATTGGTGGTACCCAGTTCTCAAATCAATTTTGGAGTACACCCTCGTACCCTGAAGCTGGTCAAATAAATCATCAATACGTGGCAAAGGATACTTGTTCTTGATTGTAACTCTTTTCAACTACATGTAGTCGATGCACATCCGCATAGTACCATCTTTCTTTTTCACAAATAGAACTGGTGCACCCCAAGGCGACACACTAGGCCTAATATACCCCTTACTAGAAGTTCCTGAAGTTGCTCTTTCAATTCTTTCAATTCACTTAGTGCCATATGATACGGAGGAATAGAAATGGGCTGAGTGCCCGACACCAAGTCAATACCAAAATCAATATCCCTATCGGGTGGCATACACGGCAGGTCTGCAAGAAATACATCTGGAAAATCCCGCACTACTGGTACAGAATCAATAGTAGGAGTGTCTGTATCAACATCTCTCACAAAGGCCAAATATGACAAACACCCCTTCCCAACCATCCGTTGGGCCTTCAAATAAGAAATTACCCTACTGGGAACATAATTTAGAGAACCTATCCACTCGACCTTCGGCAATCCCAGTATCGCCAATGTCACTATTTTTGCATGACAGTCTAGAATAACATAATTGAGACAACCAATCCATACCCAAGATTACATCAAAATCAACCATACTAAGCAATAAGAGATCAACTCTAGTCTCCAGTCCCCCAATAGTTACCACACACGACCGATACACACGGTCCACAATAATAGTATCGTCCACCGGCATAGATACACGAACAAGTGAAACTAAGGACTCACATGGCATATCCAGATAACGTACAAAATATGATGAAACATACAAATATATGGAACTAGGGTAAAATAATATAGAAGCTTTCCTATGGCGCACTGAGACAATACCTGTGATCACTGCATCTAAAGCAACAATATCTTGTTTGGCAAGAATAGCATAGAATCAGGCCTGACCACCATCTGATCGATCTCCCCCTCAAGTCGACCTCTAGCTGCTTGTGCCCCACCCCGTGATGGCTGGGCAGGTGGTGAATTAACTGGTACTGAAGCCGCAACCTGACTCCTTTGCTGAGCTGGACCTCCCGAAAAGCGGGGACAATTCCTCTTCAAATGACCCAAATCTCCACACTCGAAACAACCCTTCTCGAACAATGGCGGAAAGTACTGAGGTGGCCCTCGAGTACCAGAATAACTACCAGAAGAACCTGGTACAGATGAACCCTGAACCGATTATGCACGAGATGAACTATGAGATGGAAGTGCACTAAGAAAAGACTGACTCGGCGGAGCACTGTATGAACAATGGCTAGCTGATGCGCCACAATGAGCTGGACGAGCCATCTGAGCGGGCCTATAAGGATGACCCCTGTTGCGATAGGGATGTCCTCCAGAAGGAACACCGCTGGAATTACCCGGACCACGAGACCTATTGGCCTCCCTCTCCTTACGTTCCTGAGTACGAACCATCTCTAGCTGTCGAGCACTATCAACCACCTCGTCGAATTTAGCACCTGCTACATTTCCCAGAGTCATAACAAAACAGAACTGATGGTTGAAGCCATTAATGAACCTCCTGATCTTCTCCCTCTCAGTGGAAACCAACCAAACTGCATGACGAGCCAATTCTGAAAATTGCATCTCATACTGAGTCACAGACAAGTCCTCCTGACGTAAATACTCAAACTGTCAGCGCAGTTCTTATCTATGAGTCAGTGGTGGGGGTGCTTATCGGGCGGATAATTACGCTTAACAGTTCGGCCTAACTGTTATCAGATTATAAATGTAGTAATCTGCTATCCATCCAATAAGATAACGGATGGATTGGTATCGAATTAAGAATTATCATGCGATTATCGTACGGCTTATTGGCTAAACCAAATAGTAATGTTTTGAATAATCATTCAATCAATACCAAACAATTTCAAATCAATCCAAAAATTTATTACCATCTAAGATCTAACCAAATGGTATTTTTTGAATTTAAGAATCTTCAGGACTACTCATATACGTATTAACCAAGTTCAGTAATCAATCAAATATTCATTCTTCACAAGACAAAAAAGGACATTCGTTCTTCCAGAAAAGCAGATTTTAAAAAAGGATATAAAACCAGACAATCCATTCAAGTACTTCTAGTTCATTGCACTACAATATGATCGCTGATCAATTCCACAAAACTTATCAATAATCCCCATGTTCATCTAACATAAGGTATTAAAACATATAATGGCCACACTTGCTAAGTTGCATGACAAAGAATTATCCGAGAAAGGATCATCATACTTCAACCCCCTCAGTGATAACCTTTCCTTTGAATTCCTCTTCCATTTGTTCTGCGAGGGAAGAAGTCCAATTTATACAAGTCCTGGAATCTTTTCCATCTAATATGTAATGCATTCTTAAGTATCTATGGCAAATAGAAATCGACATCAAGCCTGTTTTGTTCAAATAAAGTGTAAATACATAGGGGTTTCAATAGTACTTTATATATATATGAGTAAAAGTATAAATAAAAAAATTCTTAATAGGTTAATGGTTTACCCGATAAGAAAATTGAGTAATTGGTAAGTGGGGATTTTGACACCTTATTAGCTTCTTTTAGCTTTCGTTTTAGTCCAAAAGCGGTTAATTGTGTTTCCGAAAGCTGATGAAATGTGCTTAATTGCAGGAATATTGGAAGATGATCTCCCAAGATGAAATCCAACTCAAGGAGTAATCTAAACTCAAGGAAAAAAAGTACAAAAGTTTAGAAGTGCGGAGCGCAGAATATCATTTGCGGCCGCAGGTTGTGAAGAAATCCCTATCAGATAAATGTGCAAAGTGTGGTCCGCACATAAGTTGTGCGGTCGCAGAAGCTGGGTTAGAGCAAAAGTTCAGAGAATCTGCATATCAAAGTGCGGACCGCATAATTATTGTTCGGCCGCAGAAGAAGAGACATGTGGCCACACTCACATTTGTGCGAACCGCGGAAGAGCAAGGTGTGTCCGCACTCATAATTGTGCGGACCGCAGAAAGAAAGTAGTGCGGCTACAGATCAGAATTATGCGAATGCAGATTTCCACTTTCGTCAAGCTCAAGAAAAGTGCGGACCGCGCATGGAATTGTGCGGCCGCAAAACCTTCGAAAGGGCATTTTTGTCCGAAAATTCCAGCTTTGTATAAATAGAAGAGTTTCACTTTTTTAGGTCAACTTTTGACATCAGCTGCTACAGTAGATGGTTTCTTTTACTCTTTTTAGTAGTTTTTTGCTATTTTGAATTATTTAACCATAGATTTTGTCATCTTAATTATCAATATGGGTTTAATTATCATTTCTTCTCATATTTCTTCTAGTTTAAACATGAGTAGCTAAATTTTTACTAGGGTTGTGACTCAACCCTAGTATGTAAACTTAATGGGTGTTTGATTTATTGCTTGTTTATGATTGAGTGTTTATTGTCTAGCCTTGTTCTTGTTTTTATTTGAAGAATTAATGGTTGCAAACATTAATTCATGGTTATTTGACTTGGTCTCTACTTGAGAAAGAGAGACTTAGTCCAAACAAATTTGGCTAGCAAGAAATTGGGTCAATCGAGAGATTGATAAGCCCAATTAAAGGGTTAAACCTAGAGATAGTAAAACCCGACTTGAGCTTCTTATCAACTATTTTGTTAAATATATATTTGGACTTGAGAAAGATAAATTGGGCATGATCACTCTCTAACTGAGAGGTTTTCAGTGGGTACTTGAGTGTTGATAGTTATAATACACCCCGACCAATAAAACAAGCTTTAAAGTTTACAACCCATTATGCAAACACCTAGGTGAAGGTCATAGCCCTAAGCCTTTTATATCATTTGAAAAATAACAAAAATAATTTCCTAGTTTCATTCTTTGAATCACAATCGTAGTTTAATTTAAATTTTCAAACAAAACCAAATATTTCGGAAGTGTAAATTTAGATATACAAACTCACACGCTAAGATATATACTACTAACACCCATTCATATAGCTTCTTACGAAATTCGACCCCGACTCTTGTTGGGCATTACTATTGCATCGACCATTTTCATGACCTCAAAGAGATGAGTGAAATTGGACGAGATCAATTTTTGGCGCTGTTGTCGGGGAGTTAAAAACGGTATTACCTATATAGTTAGGTGTGTTTTGGGATATCTTTTTTCCCTTCTTTGTTACTAATGTGTGAGTGTTATAGGTGCAATCATGGCAAACAACGATCTCGAAAACATAGTTGTGGGGGATGTGGATGTTGAGGGTGATCAAATGAATGAGGTACCTCTTGAACCTGGGGCCAATAGTCGAGGCCGACCACCTCAAGATAATGTACCCGCTCCACTCCCACCTCCACCACGAGCTGCTCCACAACAGGTGTTGCTAAATGAAGGGTATGCAAGTGCAATAGTCCCTCCCCGTATTAGGGTGGGCAACTTCCAAATAACCAACATGATGCTCACTTTGCTCGAGCAACGAGGGTTCTTCACAGATGCACTGGGTCAAAATGCATATAAACATTTAAAGGGGTTCGTATATACGTGTTGAGGGAGAAAACAAATAAATGTCTCCGAGGATGCTTTGAGGCTAAGGCTTTTTCCCTTCTTTCTACGGGGAAAAGCTTTAGATTGGTTGGAACATTTGCCAAATCATTCTATTCATACTTGGAATGAACTAGCGGAGAAGTGTATTTCAAAGTACTTCTCTCCCGGACACATGGCTATTCTTCGGGATGCAATTCTAGCATTCAAGCAAGAGCCCAATGAACCACTGCATGAGATATGGGAAAGGTATAGAACAATGGTTAAAGAGTGCCCCAATAATGATATGACGGAGAACATGATTCAACTAACTTTCTATCGGGGGATAAATACCACCAACCAATGTGTAGTGAACAAACTTGCCAGTAGGAACTTCATGACTACGCCCTATGCGGAGGCGTGTGATATTTTGGATGAGATGGCGGATACTTCATTGGCGTGGCAATCTAGAGCCAATGTTCCACAAGGTTATCCAAATGTGATTCTTCTTCATAAAGAGTTACATGACCATGGGCAAGCCATAGCCGAGTTGACAATCACCATGAACCAATTGGCAAAGGCTCAACTTCAACAAGTGCAAAACCCGAGGCAAGTCAATGCTTTGGAGGGATTCAATATGATGGTAAACAAGAGAAGAACAAGAAGTCCACAAGTGCAACAAAGAGTCGACAATTTTATGCAAGATGATAGTAGATTTGATCAAGGTGATTCTTACAATGATCAAGAAGAAGAGGTCCAATATGTGAACAACTTTCAAGGGCAAATAAACAACTCCCAAGGCCCTAGCCAATAACAATGGAGACCTTCAAATAATCAAGGCAATTGGAATTCTAACAACCAAGGTAATTGGAATAGTGGAAACAATCAAGGCAATTGGAATAACAATAATCAAGGCAATTGGAGTGAAAGCAATAACCAAGAGAATTGGCAAAACAATAATCACAAGGGCAATTTGGGAGGCAACAACCAAGGCGGGTGGAATAACACCCAAGGAAATCGGGGGTCGGATTTTCAAAGGTCCCCGATTAATCAACAACTGAGCAACCCACCACCTTATACTTCGCATGGTCCTAGTTCCTCCAACAATAAAATGGGTCGTATTGAGAACATGTTCAAGTAAATGATGGAGAAGAATGCCGATTCCGATGCCCAACTTGCTTCACACAATACATCAATCCGAAACTTAGAAGTGCAAATGGGTCAAATTTCTCAAGCTTTAAATTCTCATCCTAATGGGGCACTACCAAGTGATACAGTAGCAAACCCAAAGGGTGGAACAATACAGTGCATGCCATGGTCATTACTACAAGAAGTGGAAGATGTGGGAATGCACCTTTCTCAAGTCAAAGGCAACTTGTGGATGATGAGCAACTGGTAGAGGAAGAAGAGATCCCAAACAATGTTGTGCATGCAAATGATGAAGTGCGAATTGATATTGATGACACGGTGGAAGAGACACAAGAGGATGTGAACCCGTCTAGGGATCATGTGATTGACATACTGGAATCGGTAGTGCAAAAAGCTAAGGCACCATTGCATAAGCCACCTCTTCCCTATACTCAAAGGCTTGCCAAGAAAAATGGCGAGAATCAATTCAAAAAGTTCATTGATATGATGAAGAGTCTCTCAATAAATATGCCATTAGTTGAAGCCTTGGAACAAATTCCCGGATATGCAAAGTTTATGAAGGACTTGGTGAGAAAGAAGTGGTCGATGAATTTTAAAACTATCAAAGTCACTCACCAAGTGAGTGCAATTGTGCATTCTATGGCTCCTAAGTTGGAAGATCCCGGTGCTTTCACAATCCCTTGTATCATTGGAAGTGCCGAGTTTGCAAAAGCTCTTTGTGATCTTAGGGCGAGTATCAATTTGATGCCCTATTCGATTTTCAAGACATTGGGAATTGGACAACCAAAACCCACATCCATGATATTACTAATGGCCGATCGTACAATGAAGAGACCATTGGGGGTGATTGAGGATGTATTGGTTTGAGTTGACAAGTTCATTCTCCCGACGGATTTTGTTATGCTTGATTGTGAAGTGGACTATTAGGTCCCAATTATTCTTGGTAGACCTTTCCTTGCTACGAGGAAGGCTCTTGTTGATGTGGAAGTCGGTGAACTCACTTTCTGGGTAGGTGATGAAAAGGTAGTGTTTCACATGTGCAAATCTATGAGGCAACCGAATAGTAATGAAGTGCGTTCGTTTGTGGACTTGGTTACCGATATGATTATTGATGATACAAGTTCCACGATTAATGTGGGTGACATGTTGGAGGTCGTCTTGCTAAATTTTGATGATGACGAGATGGATAGCTTCATGGAATGTGTTAATTCTTTGCAAGGAATGGGGTCGTACAACTATGCACCCCGGATACTTTCCTTGGATCTTGAGAATAGAAAAACTCCTCCTACAAAGCCTTCAATTGAAGAGCCTCATATCTTAGAGTTGAAGCCATTGGCTCCACATCTCAAGTATGCATTCCTTGGCTCTTGTTCTACTTTACCATTTATTCTTTACTCTTGTATGACTAACGTGCAAGTTGACTCTACATTGGCAGTGCTCCACAAGAGGAAGAAAGCTATTGGGTGGACTTTGGCGGATATTCGGGGAATAAGCCCCGCATTTTGCATGCACAAGATTAACTTGAAGGAGGATGCCAAACCATCCATTGAATATCAAAGGAGACTCAATGAAGCCATGCAAGACGTGGTCAAAAAGGAGATTATCAAATGGTTGGATGCCGGGGTGGTCTACGTTATTTCCGACAGTTCGTGGACTTCTCCGGTACAATGTGTCCCGAAAAAGGGGGGACATAACTGTGGTCACCAATGATAAGAACGAGTTGATTCCCACAAGAACGGTGACTGGGTGGAAAGTGTGTATGGACTATCGAAAGTTAAACAAAGTCACAAGGAAATACTATTTTCCGCTCCACTTTCTTGACCAAATGCTTGATAGGTTGGCTGGTCGTGCTTACTATTGCTTTCTAGATGGATATCCGCGCTACAACCAAATCCTTATTGCCCAAGAAGATCAAGAGAAAACAACTTTCACTTGTCCTTATGGCACTTTAGCTTTCAAGCGGATGCCATTTGGCTTATGCAATGCACCGACCACTTTTCAACGGTGTATGATGGTGATCTTTACAAATATGGTAGAGAACTACCTTGAAGTATTCATGGATGAATTTTCGGTAGTCGGGGATTCTTTTGATGATTGCTTGGCAAATTTGGATAAAGTATTCGCAAGGTGTGAAGAAACGAACTTGGTGTTGAATTGGGAGAAATTTCATTTCATGGTCGAGGAGGGCATTGTCCTTGGCCACATAATTTCAAAGAAGGGAATTGAGGTCGACAAGGCGAAAATAGAGATGATTTCTAAACTTTCACCTCCAACATTCATGGAAGGCGTGAAAAGTTTCTTGGGTCATGCGGGGTTCTACCGGTGCTTCATAAAATATTTTTCCAAAGTGATGAACCTTTTGTGAAAGCTTTTGGAAAAAGATGCTAAATTTCACTTCAATGATGATTGCATGAGAGCCTTTGAATTGATTAATTTCAAGTTGACAACAACTCTCATCATCACCGCTCCTAATTGGAGTATTCCTTTTGAGCTCATGTGTGATGTTAGTGATGTAGTGGTTGGAGAAATTTTGGGGCAACATATCAACAAGATTTTTCATCCGGTCTACTATGCTAGTAAGACCATGAATGATGCCCAAGTCAATTACACTGTTACCGAAAAGATCTCCTTGCCATTGTGTTTGCTATTGAGAAGTCCCACCCATATTTGATGGGCGTAAAGATTATTGTTCATGCGGATCATGCAGCACTTCGCTGTCTTATGAGCAAGAAAGATTCAAAATCTCGGTTGATGATATGGGTGCTATTGTTGCAGCAGTTCGATGTTAACATCCAAGATCGAAAAGGGAGTAAAAATCAAGTGGCAGTCCACTTGTCTCGTTTGGAATAGGAGGGGAGGTCGCATGATGGCCTTGAAATCAATGAATCCTTCCCCGATGAGCAACTCTTGGCTATTTCAATGAATTAGGTGTCATGGTCCGCCGATCTAGCAAATTTTCTTGTGTGTGGAATTATTCCAGATGAGTTCTCTTCAAATCAAAGGAAGAAGCTCAAATGGGATTGTCAAGACTATTATTGGGACGAGCCTTACCTCTTCCGGATTTGCACGGATGGAGTAATTAGAAGATGTGTACTAGATGAAGAGCAAAATGTTATTCTTGAGGCTTGCCATTCTTCGCCTTATGATGGTCACCATGGTGGAGCGAGAACGACGGATAAAGTGCTAAGTTGTGGTTTCTATTGGCCCATTCTTTACAAAGATGCAAGTGATATGGTGAAAATATGTGATGAATACCAACAGGCCGGTGGAATCTCGAAGAAAAATGAAATTCCTCTCACTACCATATTGGAGATTGATATCTTTGACGTGTGGGGAATTGACTTCATGGGTCCTTTTGTGAGTTCTTGTGGAAACATCTACATCTTAGTCGCAGTCAATTATATGTCTAAATGGGTTGAGGCCGTTTCTCTACCCAACAATGAAGCGAGAAGTGTGGTCGCATTTTCGAAAAAGAATATTTTCACAAATTTTGGTATGCCGCGGGCTATCATAAGCGATGGGGGGGCGTATTTTTGTAACAAGTCTTTTGACACCTTGCTTAGCAAGTATGGTATCACTCATAAAGTTATGACTCCATATCATCCTCAAGCTAGCAGTCAAGTAGAAGTCTTCAACCGGGAGATAAAGAGTATCTTGTCCAAAACAGTGAATATTAACCGGACGAATTGGTCGAAGAAGCTTGATGATGCATTACGGGCTTATCAGACTGCTTTCAAAACTCCTATCGGGATGTCTCCATACCGGTTGGTGTTTGGCAAATCTTGTCATATTTCGGTGGAACTTGAGCACAAAGCCATGTGGGCTTTAAAGAAATTGAATCTTGATTGGGATGCAGCCGCTAACTTGCGGGTTGCACATTTGAATAAATTGGATGAGTTCTGGTACCATGCATATGCAAGTTCGTCCTTGTATAAAGATAGAATGAAGTACCTTCATAACAAATACATCCAAAACAAGGAATTCAAGGTGGGCGATCTTGTTTTGTTGTTCAACTCACGATTGAAGATGTTTCCCGGAAAGCTGAAATCCAAATGGAGTGTTCCCTTTGAAATTGTGGGTGTGACACCTTTTGGTGCATTGGAATTGAAGAAAAAAAATGATGAGGTATTCGGAGTCAATGGTCACCGGGTGAAGCATTATTTGGGACAAGTTGATAATGACCACGTGGTGGAAGTTATTCATTTGAAGTTATGGTAATTTGTAGCGTGCCACGACGTTAAATCAGGCACTTCTTGGGAGGCAACCCATATTTTCTTTTTCTTTTTCTTTTTCTTTTCTTCTTTTGTAGATAGGTGATATTTTGTGCTGACTGGATTTGAAGTGTGTTGCAAGAATGAGTGTGCTTTATAGAAACTGTGCTCAGAAAAATTGGCTAAGTGTGGAGAAAGTGCGGACCACACAATTTTGAATGTTACAACAGAAGGCAACTGCGGACGCAAAATTCTTGTGCGGACCGTACATATTGAGATGGGAAATTGCAAACTCTCTGAAGTTTGGTCTGTCAGAGAATTGGCCATTTTGCGGCCGTACATCGAATTATGCGGTCCGCAACCAAAATCTACGGTCGCACCACAAATTGTGCGGATCGCAGATCAACAAGGCTATTGAGCCTTCAGGTAATAGAGTGCGGACCGCAGAAGGAATTTTGCGGCCGCACTCCTCCTTTGATTCACCAAGTCTGCATCAAAGTATATATAGTAACCTTGGGCTACTGTACAAGTTTTTTCCTCTCTGAGCACTCTAAATTCTAAAACATGGAAATCATTTGTTCAATTATCTACCACACTCCATACACATCTGTGATCACTTAGTTGCACTCCTTCATATCTGGTATGTTTAATTTCTCAGAGAATTTTTCACTTTTTAGTTAAAATTATAATTTGTTAGATAGTTTTAGGCCATTTGTCAATAGATTTCAATTTTGCTACCATATGGGGGTTGATCTGTGTTGGGTCAATTGCTAATTGCTTTATGGGGACTAGGTAACTTGATTTGCATATGTAATTGTTAATACCATCTTGAAACTGTGCAAAAACTTAAAAACCCTAGAGGTTTGATCGAGTTGATTTTGAAATCTGCGGCCGCACAAGCAAATGTGCGGTCGCAGAGTTGAGATATAGGGTCCTTGATCAAGTAAGATTCTGCGACCGTACTTGAAATTATGCGGACCGTAGAAAATTCCACCGCGACCGCAGAAAAGTGTGTGCGATCGCAGATCAGGCCAATCTCTATCATCAGAGAGTTGGCACTTTTGGGAATTCTAATGTGCGGCCACAATGAGAAATGTGCCGACCGCACTTTAATTCTGCGGTCGCACTTCAAATTGTGCGAACCGCAGTTCCATCTCTGCTGCCGCCCATCCAAATTATGCGGTCCACACAACCCAGTTTGTGGTCGTACTTGCAATTGTGCAGACCGCACTTCCCCATCCCGCACTCATGTTCTGCAATGTGATATAATGTCGGTGTTCAACTGAATTACAATTGACTTCTGTTGTTGCTTGTTATAGAAAATGGTCAGATCTCGAGGTCGTGGTGACACTTCAAAGGGGAGGGGTGAGCCGTCCAGAGGCAAAGGCTAAAGTAATTTACCCCTCGCCCTCTAAAGGGTAATCAGCAAAAAAGCTACAATAGGACGAGGACGGCAGCTTGAGCCCTCTGAATCTAGTTCATATGCCCCATATCGGGAAAATCAGAGGGCAACTCAATGCAAGAGCAGCCTACTGTTCAATCATAGACACAATATCCACAAGGAAGGTGCCAACTTAGAGATGAACTTTCCTCCTCACAAAGTACTTCTGAGGTTTCGAAGAGTGCAAGTCAGGCTTCAGAGCCCTCTGCTACACCTGTCCAATAGGCACCAGCAGCTATTATTGATGATATTCCGGACGATGGTCGAGGGGGCGATACTACAGTTTCCGGCCTTGAGAGGTCGATGAAGAAACATGTCTGGGAAGACCGTTTTGTGAGCCTAGCTGCCTTCACTAACTTTCGTGAGTGGTGGCCGGTGAGCGCTCACTCTAGAGCGACAATTCTAACTCAAAGATCTTGACAAGTACAATCCATAAGTGTTGAGGCAGTTCCGAGAGAGAAAAGGGTGGATGTGGTTCACCCAGTCAGTTGTGGATGCCAAAGAGTATTTGGTCCGGGAGTTCTATGCCAATGTGGCACATATCAAGAAAGGGACAAAACGATCAATGTGGGTGTCGTGATGTCGGCCAACATGTCAGTGGTCTCTAGGCAGGCTGATACTTCCTACCCGTATCCCAACACCATCATTGAGTACCTTACGGATGCACAAGTAGAGCCCAGAGACTATGACACGAAGGTTCGGGCGAAGAAGCCTTTCTCTTGGTGTTCTCTGATGGATGCACACAACCCAAAGAGAAAGGGTCAGTCAACTACCACCGTAGGCCAGTATGATGAGCCATCGGTGGTGGGTACAGAGATAGCTGATATGCCATCCACTTCAACAGAACCTTATACTAGTATAGCTGTCATGTTTCCACCTTCAGCCTCAGTACCTCCCACCTCGGCTTTGAAGCCAGTACCGATGCCATCTGCTCCACTCTCTGCGCTGCGAGTCTCCCAGACACTGGTGAGCCTTAACAACTGCAAAGCTGACTGACATATCCAGTCATGTTGCAGCACAGTTATCCTCTCCGGCATCCCAGATTCCTCCCACAGTCGAAGAAACATTGAAGAAGAACCTGAACAACCAGAACACTATCATGACTACTCTGGTACAACATGGGTCAGTGATTGAAGAATTGGGTAAAGAAGTAAAGAAGATGCGGAAGTCACATGCTTCGAAGAAATCAGTGAATACGCTCCGGCGATAGGTCACCAAGCTTGCAACAACCATAGACATTCCATTCGACATGTTGATAGACCTACACCACCCAGGCCCAGATCCCACAGAGCCCACCATAGTAGCTGGCCAGTCTGAGGAGCCAGACCTTGCTTCTGACACTGCTGAGGCAGTCTGTTAGATGTTCACCAACCCAGCTACTCCCGTACTTGAGGATGATGAGATCCAATTGGAGACTGAGGTCGGTGCCACTGCTGGGGACACAGAGATGGCCATAGAGCCATATGGAGTTTTATTCTCTCGTGAGACCTATATAACCTAAGCTCTGATACCAACTTGTCACGACCCAAAATCCGCATGTCGTGATGACGCCTATCTCAATACTAGGAAAGTCGACAATCTCAATAAACCATAATTTCTCTTAAGTTTGAAAACATAATATTTACATTCAATATAAAAAATCTCACACATACTGATATAAAACACTCCCAAAAATCGGTTTCGCTGAGTACATGAGCCTCTAAATGATAACATAGTCTGACTAATAAAAATATTGTCTAAAAATATAGAATCAGTACAATAACTAAAAGGAAAGAGAGTCAAGGTCTGCGGACGCCAAGCAACTACCTTGATAGTCTCCAACAGATAAATCCCCAAATCTGGCAACCGCCATATCCGGAAGTACTTGGATCTGCACACGAGGTGCAAGGTGTAGTATGAGTACAACTAACTCAATAAGTAACAAGACTAACCTTTGGGCTGAAAGTAGTGACGAGCTCAACACGTACAGTCTAGTGTATGATATCAAAATGCCTTTGACAAGAGTAGGTTGCTCTAGTGGTGAACACCCTCCACTTTCAACCAAGAGGTTGTACGTTCGAGTCACTCCAAGAGCAAGGTGAGGAGTTCTTGGAGGGAGGGAGCCGAGGGTCTATCGAAAACAACCTCTCTACCCCAGTGTAGGGGTAAGTCTGCATACACACTACCCTCCCCAGACCCCACTAGTGGGATTATACTCGGTTGTTGTTGTTGTTGTTATTGCCTTTGACTTGTGAATCGGCCTCCGAACGCCTAGAATATAGTCACAATTAATTTTATTCAGTCAACATAAATTATATGAATTAATTCCATATGAAAATACTAATTTTCCAACAAAAATCCAAAATTGCACTCAAAAATCGCTCGTGGGGGCCCATGTCTCAGAACCCGACAAAAGTTACAAAATATGAATGCTCATTCAACCACGAGTCCAACATACCAAAATTACTAAATTTCGATAACAATTCGGCCCTCAAATTTTCAAATTTAACCAAGAGGGATTTCTAAATTTTTCAAATTTTCCAACTTAAATCACCAATTAAATGCTAAAAATAGCAATAGATTCAGGTAATTTGACCAAAATTGAGTTAAGAACACTTACCCCATTGGTTTCCTTGAAAATATCCAAAAAATCGCCTCTCCCCGAGCTCCAAATTGTTAAAAATAGATTTTCAGAACTTAAACATTCTGCCCGGGTTTTTTCTTCTTCGCGAACCCGGCCCTTGCCTCGCGTTCGCCAAGCACAAAAATGTGTTGCTCAAAATTCCTTCTTTGCGAATGCGAAGGCTCCCTCGCGAGCGTGATGCTTTATGGGGTTTGGGCTTCGCGAACGCGTCTTACTGACCGCGAACGCGAAGCCTTATGGGCTGTGCCCAGCCTGCCTTGCCCTTCTACGCGAATGCGAGCCCCCTTTCGCGATCGCGATGAACACTGACCACCAACCCTTCGCGAACGCGGTCCACTCTTTATGAACGCGAAAAAAAACTCCTCTCCTGGTTCCAGATGCCCTTCGCAAATGCAGAACTACCATTACGAACGCGAAGGAGGAAACTAGACACCAGAAGTCTGCAGTTTCAGCCATCTTCCAAGTCTGAATTCTCATCCGTTAACCATCCGAAACTCACCCGAGGCCCTCGGCACCTCAATCAAATACACCAACAAGTCTTAAAACATCATACGAACTTAGCCGAAACCTCAAGTCACATCAAACAACGCTAAAGATACAAATTATACCCCAATTCAAGCTTAATAAAACTAAAAAATTTTAACTTCTACATTTGATGCCGAAACTTATCAAATCAAGTCCGATTGACCTCAAATTTTGCACACAAGTTATAAATGATAAAACGGACCTATGAAAATTTTCAGAACTAGATTCTGACCCCGATATCAAAAAGTCAACTCCCCGATCAAATTTTCAAACTTAAACTTTCTATTTTCATCATTTTAAGTCTAATTTAGCTACGGGATTTTAAATAATATTTCGGACATGCTCCTAGGTCCAACATCACCATAAAAAGCTATTGGAATCATAAAAACTCTTTTTCGGGATCATTTGCACATAAGCCCAGTCAACTATTTCAACTTAGGCTTTAAACTTTGGAACTAAGTGTTCCAATTCATTCCAAAACCTCACCGGACCCGAACCAATTACCCCGACAAGTCACATAACAATTGTAAAGTAAAAATTGAGCAATAAATGGGAGAACGAGGCTGTAATATTTAAAATGACCGGCCGAGTCGTTACAATATGTGTTGTCCATTAACGAACATGTGTGCAAGCTGTTGAATTTTCGAACCTTGAACAACACTGATTCATTTATGCTTGTGGACTTGAAGTGCCGCGTACAATTATCACCAATACATACGAAGCAGTAGCTACAGAATAACCACAATGATAAAAGTGTTAGGCAAATTGTAGTTAATTTGTTGATATCAAGATGTTTATGCGCAGCAAATTGTTCTAAATAATTTATATACATAAAAACTACAACTTATACATAATAAGATTTTGACAAATAAAATGTTCTTACCTTCTTGTACTAGGCCTTTTCACCCTAAATTAAAAATTATTCATGATAACATAGTGCTTCATTGCACTGGCAATTGTTTATTTGTCTTGGTAAACTTGGCCTACTTCAATTACTTTGGGTGTATTTTCTGTTATGATTATACTTTCATATTCCACAATTGCTGGGAATATTGGCATATCAATCAATTTCACTGTTCTCGATACTCTCCAAATGTGTTACAATTGCTTGACAATTATATCACGCTAGTATTGCGGTAATTAGACGTACCTGCAGTCATTTAAAAAGATAGTAATTCAGACCTCTATATATTCGGGTGTTCTGCATTTGACAGAAATTAAATTTGTATTATACTTGTAGATACTTTGTTATGTGATCATAATTTACTTTTTTCAAATCTTAGTTACTGTGTAACAATTACACTTTAATTATTTTCAGAGACATAATAGTTGAACTACATTTGTTATGTAATATAGTTGTAGATAATTTGTAGTAAAATTGTAGAACGCTTGGAATTGCAAAACATCAAGACTAAAAAAACAGAGCAAACCTACAATTGTACTCGCATTCGACATACTGTATTCCAAATCGAAATCCCTTACTGTTACACATAGCGGATACATTTCTAAGTTTTTATTTTCCTTTTTCATCTTCATATACACTCGAACTCCCATATCATTCCGAATTTCCATTAGAGGACAATGTTCATTGACAATGTATTTGATCTCGATGATTTTTACAGAAGTATCGATAATTAGATGCTCTGCAATTGCGACATTCAATTGACTATAATTTGAATCTTCATTGACTACAATTTCGTCAATATCAAAATCAATGTATCTCCCAAAGCTATCCCACTGACCATTGAACTGAAGGTATTATCGCCAATTTTGACGTTATATTGCCAAATTCAATTCAATTGTAGAGAAAATAATTACGCAATGCTATGAAAACTTTAGAATGTAGCTATATGTTCAGAGTTGATTGTCAATTCTTCACTTTAATCTGCAATTGTTTTCTTCAGAAGTTTTTTTTCCCGAATTTGTTGCATTGTTTATGGAAAACCAGAGGAAATATGCATAAAAGAGGGATTCTGCAGATTTGTTGCCTTGTTTATGGGGCGATGATTGCGTCTACATTTTGTAGCTGAAATATAAGCTGTCCCAAAGTCGCGCGTAAAAAAGGAAGTCTACCGAAGAAAAGAGTCTATTTTAAACGAATGTATATTTTTGTAGCTAAAACATGTTTAGGTCGGATAAATTCCAAAACTGGACAAATTTAGTAATAAGGTTTCATATAGTGTATATGAAAGAAAAAATTCCAATTTTAAATGATATTGTGTAATTTATCAGTTCTCATCTATTTCTTAATAATTTGTTTCGCAAAGATAATGATTTATTTCACGATAGGGTAAATGCCATATTCTGGGCTCCTACATTTTAAACACTGATTATAAGTTATTCTATTCCATTCTCCACTTTGATAGTCAATGATCTTTATTTTTGTTTCTACTATTTATACTGGCTGAAAATTATTGTAAATAAGTATTCTATTTTATTATTTTCTCACATACATTTTAAATCTATACATTAAATAATGAATTTGTAAAACATGCAATATATAGTTCGTGTTACATTGCCTTGATTAGAAAAAAAAAAGAAAAAAAAGAGAGGAAGTGAGATGGACCAGGTGTAAGAAATCCGGCCAATCTAAGAATTATCTATAAAGTAGGGGGGTGCAAAAGTGCAAATTTCTCAAACTTAAACATCCTCTGATCTCGTCTTCCAACTCTTAACACTTTAAATCAGAATCCCAACCTAAACCAATAAATTCCCCACAATTTGCTACTTTTAATTTAAGCAACATAATCCTAAATTTTTTAGCCATCATAGCAGCAGCTCTTTCGAAAAAAAAAAACTTTATGGCGAACAGAGGCCATAGAACAACAAGAAGAACATCCCATTTCTCAATCACTCTCTACATTTTCCTCCTCTTTGTTTTCTCAATATTCGTTTTCTTTCTGTACTCTAAAGATATATCAGAAGATGAGCAAAAGCCTCTCGTAGTATTGGAGAAGAAGGAGCCCGAATCCGAAGAGGTCTGTTATTTACTTATTTATTCATTTATTTGTATTTGTGAATTGTGATATGTGCTATTTTTTGTAATTTGGCCTAGAAAGTATCTGGATAATTTATTAACTTTCTGAGAATTTTAGCTTCTTATTTTGATTGAAATTGATGGTTAGCATTTTGGAGCTAAATTACATTTGGTTGACACAGGAAAACAAAATATGATAATAATAATAATAATAATAATAATAATAGAAATAGAGGCACAAGGATTTAGGTGGTTCAGCCAATTATGTTTAATCAGGGGCGGCCCGAGGTATTTTGGGGCCTAAAGCCAAATTTTAATGAGGGGCCTTAATGTTTTAATTTTTTTATTATTATTTGAAGTTAATTTTTCTAACTTTTTTAGATGCAAAGTTACTAATAATTTTCTTATAATCAATTTCTCCTAATAAGTCTTTCTCAATTGACAATATAGCTAACCCATTTAATCTCTTGAGACATTGTTGATCTTAGGTCAGATTTTATCAATTTTAATTTTGAAAAGCTTCTTTCCGCTGAAGCAACGGTAACTGGAATTGTTAACATTATTCTATAAGCAATATAGGCATTTGGAAAAGAATCAAGTCTCTTTATTTGATTGAGTATATCGATTAGACTATTATCTTCTACTTGTACTATTTCCCTTGATACTTTCAACTCAGAAAATAAATCTAAACCATCAATATCGGATTGATTATTATACTTTAAGAAAAATTCAAGATTAAGGCAATGTGTTTTTAAATTTCCACCATTTAGTGATCTTAGTTTTTTACCACTAAATAGAAAACCAAAAATATTTTCATATGCTTCAAATTGTTCAAAGCTATTTTGAAGTGAAAAAATAGCCTTGTCTACTATGTATAAAAAGCAATCAACTCTAAAGGACTCTTCAAGAGACTTTGAGATTTCATTATCAACATTCTCATCAATTTTTTTCTTCCTAGATATCACACGTTTCTTACGAAATTCGGGTTCAATATTCATTTCAAATGCAATTTCCTTGGCAGAAATCAAAGCAGTTACAAATCCTTCTTCTCTATATTTGTTAAAAAAAGAAATCAAACCTTTTAATTGATCTATGACAACATCAATATGCATGTCTTTTGACTGCATACTTTTGCTAACTGAATTAACAACAAATAATATATCATATCAAATAGTCATACCCAATAAAAATTCAAAATTTTCGAGTTCATATGTTACTAAGGAATTAGCTTCACTTTTAGTTTTTTGATCATCACTAATTTCTACTAATTTCAATAAAGCATCTCTGATTTGTGGAGTTTGAAATCTTATTGCTTTAATACTTTCAATACGACTTTCCCAACGAGTTTGTGACAATGATTTAAGAGTTAGACTAGGTACACTATCCTTTAATACTTTCCATCGCTTAGTAGAAGATGAAAATAGTGAATATATACGTTGTACCACTCCAAAAAATGATATAGCTTTTGTACAAGAATTAGCCATATCACAAAGTAACAAATTTAGATTATGACAACCACATGGTGTATAAAATGATCTAGGATTTATATCAAGAAGTCTTTTTTGCACTCCTTGATTTTTTCCCTTCATATTTGACCCATTATCATATCCTTGCCCTCTTAAATTATCAATATCAAGTCCAATATTTTTTATTTATCTATAATAACTTCAAAAAGACCTTTTCCGCTTGTATCATCTACTTTTAAAAATTCTAAAAAATATTCATTAATTTTTATTGGAGTTGCCGAAATATCCACACTCCTCAGTATAAAAGACATTTGTTCTTGATGACTTGTATCTGGAGTGCAATCAAGTATGATAGAGAAATATTTTGCTTCTATAATTTTATTCTTAATTTCACTTGTCAATAAGTTTATCAATTCATTTTGTATTCTATGCCCAAGGTAATGACTATGAATTTCATCATGCTTAATTCGTCGAATATGTTCTTGCATGCCGGGGTCAAATTCTGCAATCATTTCAATTAAACTTAAAAAATTTCCATTATTCTCTTGATACATCTTTTCATTTTTTCCTCTAAATGCTAAATTATTTTTTCCAAGAGTTTTAATCACGACAATAATTCTTGACAATACATTTTTCCAATGCTCTCTATCTCTATTGATTTGTTCTTGAACATCTTTATCGATTGTTTTATCTTTTTGCAGTCTTATTTCTAAATCAATCCATGCAGCCATGTTAATAATATGTTCATTTGTTATTTCATGAGTTTTGAGCTTAGTACTAATATTTCTCCAATCATTACTACCTTCACTAGCTAGTTTACCACTACAAGTTCCGGAACTCAAACTAAACAACTTACAACAAAAATAAAATACTTTATCTAAGTCTTTAGAATAAACTAACCATCTTCTATCATGTCTTTCACCATTCACCAATTTTTGAATATAATGTGTAGTAGAAAAATGTCTTGAAAATGTATCATTCGGAAAATTTGTGTCAATTATTCTAATCGGCCCCTTTTCTACTAATAGATCTCTCAACTTTGTATCTACATTAGTCCATTGACTAGGATCATATATATTTATAGGAGTTGAATTATTTATTTCATTCATAAGCATCAATGTATTATTTTGAGGATCTATTTTCGACTTGTCACTTACTTGTTCTTTTTCTACTTGAATATTATTAATTTTCGAATTATCTAACTCAACTGAATTACTAACTTGCTCATCTAGAGAACACTCTCCCAACTTTTCTGATTCAAGATTTTTATTATTCAATAAAAATTTGTCAAGAGCACCTTTTTGAGATTGTATTAGATTTTGAATTCTTCTTCTTTTCTTGAGTTTTTCATAACCAGATTCACACTTTCTATTTGACATACTTATCTTCTAATAATAATAAATAATCTAAAAATGCACTAAATAGCAAAATATTAAATTTTAAATGAGAAAATAATAAAAAGATAGAATAAATAGCAAAATATTAAATTTTAGATGAGAAAATAATAAAAAGATAGAATGATTGAACCTGGTTCAAGAACGGATAGCTTGATATGAAATTAAATTTTCTGTTCGGGTATGCTTGTTGTAAGACTTGAATTATGAAAATAGAACAAACAAAAACACTCCACTATTTCTTGAATCAATACACTGAACTTTGAACTCTGAAGTCTGAAGATCCACAATAAAGCTTTGATCTTTGGCTATTGAAGAATGGAGTGTGATTAATTGAAGAACAAAGTATAAAATATAATATAGTGGTATAGTGTTCTTCACTTTGCTCGACAAAGTCAGTTAGTCACGTTGTCCTCACTTCAGCAGCTCCACGAAAATGTTGGCTATTGAACAAAGTAAGAACAAAGTATAAAATAGAGTAAGAACAATGTATAAAATATAATATAGTGGTATAGCTATTAGTGCACAGTGGACACGTTGTCTACTGGTCTTCACTTTGCTCAACAAAGTTTTGTTTGAGAAAGTTGTGGACTTGTGGTCCACTATCTCAAATTTGTGTTCAAACTTTCCGTTTTATTTTATAATATTTTTCAATTTTTTTTTTATATATATATATATATAATTTAGATATAACCAAAAAATGGGCCCCCCATAAATGTGGGGCCTAAAGCAATTGCTTTACCCGCTTTATGGACGGGGCGCCCCTGTGTTTAATCAAAGTGTATCTTAACACTTCATTGTCTAATATTTCTTATAAAGTCCAAGTTGTAAACAACAAGCTAGTAGTTGTGAACCAATATACTCTGAGTAGTAATCAAGTTGCAAATCAACTTATTTAATATTGAATCAAGTTTGCTAGCCAACTTTCTGCCAGTCAACTTACCCTAAGTAGCAAGTGATGTAGCAAGCTAACTTAGTTCAAGTTCTAATTAAGTTGCAAGCTAACTTTATAATTCATTTGTTTTGCTCGGATTACGTTATATATGCATGTATACATTGCTGCAGAAACTTTAAGACTTAGAAATCCGTACGTCTCTGTGGAAATTCTTTAGTTTCTCAGTTGGTTTGCTGTATGGGACACTTTTGAAATGCTTTCTCCTGAGTTTGTTATCTTGCGATTCGTCATAAAAAATGGAAGTTTGCTATCATCCTACTTAATGCTTTTGTAGATTGACATAGTTCTTGGACCTCCTAGTTTGGATTAACATGGGTAAACGATATTAAAAAAAAAAGCAAGGCAAAATCGGCAAATTGTGAACTTAAAGAAAGAGGCCTAGTGGTGATAACCTAACATAGAACTGAAATTGGTAGTATGTAAAGAGGCCTTGTGGCAAATATGCTCATCTTTTGTCTTCACATTTCAATTTGGTAAGAGCTTTCTGATTCAGTATTTACTTGCTTTCCTTGGCACAACACAACAAGAAATTTGAATTATCAACAAGAAAGTGTAGGGGCAAGAAAGGCAATGAATATTTAATCAGTTACGCCTCAATTCCAAATTTTTTATGATGAGCTGGATGAATAGTGTTAATCCATTGTGTTCAGTATTCAGAGAATTCATCATGATTAAACTATTTTTATGCTGGCCATCGACCTATCACAATTCTTTTTTATCCTACAATATGTTGGATAAATTTCAAGTTTTATTTCTGTTTGTTATATGAAGTGAAATTTCAATTTGTTTTAAGAAAAAAGAAAGAAAAAGAGACGGCATTAGTGATAGTAAAAAAGGGCTTTAGTTCCTAAAAATTTTCAAATGATAGGATGGGCTTTACTCCTTAAATTTTTATGAAATAGTGTGAACAAGTTTTGGTACCTTAAAAGGGTAAAATAATTGCCTTGTGTGTGATCCTTTATTTTGTATAGGCGAAATACATAAATGGCCCCTTTATTTTGTAGGTTCTCTTTTTTGGTATACAGCTTGTATACGGGGTTAGTTCCTAATTGTTAATAAAATTATTTACCTTATCAAAAAAAAAGTTGTCCTCAACGATCAGATAGATCAGTTAAATACTTCAAGTGGCTATTAAGTGTATCAAGTAAACACCCAGGTACAACAAAACATATGCGTGAGTTACAGTTGCCAATGACATATCAAACGAACCAATTAAAGAACTACACGTATAATTTGTAATAATTAAAACAAAAACAACCAAAAAATTAATCCAAACTTCCGTGCAGTTCCAGGCTGGCAAAAATGGAGTCACCGAACTGACCAAAAATTTGAATTGACAGAGCTCCTACAACCCAAGTACACAAGAGATTACACGTGCAAAAGCTCTCTGATCTCGTCAATGCCCATGTCATTGTCAGATTTTCTTGGTGGATATATGAATGCTCATTAACAGAACAACTACATACACAAATGAGGTGAGCTAAGATGAATACATCATAGTATCTAGGGGTGGGCAAAGTTTGGGCAAATCCGAAATCCAAACCGAAATCCGAATTTTTTGGATTTTTGGATTACGGATTGGATTTTCGATATAATTTTTAAAATTTTTAGATTTCGGATTGGATATTGAATTTGGTACTTTGGATTTTTGGATATCCGAAAATTCGAAATTTTTATACTTTATATTTAGTCCATTATCCGTATGCCAATAGTAATAAGTTCAATACCCTATCCATTAGATATTATCTCATATATTCAATATTAATTACTAAGCTACTGTGAGAATACTTTCTATTTGGACATGATTTTACTATTGCTACTTCTTATCGGCCGCATTAATGTCTCTGTTGTATTTTTTTGATAATAATTTCATTACTTGAATACTTTATTTGGGTGATTGCAACAAGAATGAGGAACTTTTCAGGCAATTTAACATGAGAACTTCATTTGGATATTCATTTTTGTAAAAAGTAGAAACATCTCAACTTATACGCTCAAAACCGAAAATTCATAATATCCAAACCGATTAATCCGAAACCAAACTTAAAATATCCGATCCAATCCGAACTTATTTGGATTGGATTTGGATTGTCATTTCTTCAATCCGAAAATCGAAAATCCAAACCGAAATTCTCATATCCAATCCGAATGGCCCGAACGCTCACCCCTAATAGTATCTCCACAAATAAATAAAATGTCCAGTAGAAATAACGACAAATTGGAAATAGCAAAATTAAATCAACATCGGTCAAGCCCGTAAAGGTCAGAGATTTAAAGCATCAAAGCAGCAGCAGACAACTACAACAGCAGATCCGGCGACAACGACTTTGTTCCTCGCCAACAAGTCCCCCACCGTCACCTTCCGTTCCCACATCCATTTTCCACCCTAATTAATCCTCTTTCAAATCTATTTTCCTTTTCTTTATAGCTTATAATCAGACATTGTGAGAATGATTAGATGACAAAACCTGATTTCATAAAGGACAAAAATTGATTTCATAACTTGTTATCGAAGGTGAAAAAATTGAAGAAGGAGAAGTGTGAAAATGAAGGTAAGTGGGGTTCACATAAAGTCAGGTTAATTTTAAAAAAGAAAAAGAAAAAGAAAAAAACTTTAATTTTAAGGGTTTTACGCGCTCGAACGTGAATATAAAGCACACACTTTGCCATGTCAGCGTGAGGGGTTCACGAGGTCGCACTTTTGTCGTGAAGAAGTGTGTAATTGGTAATACGGTCAATTGAGGTGTCTATTTGGTCGTTGTGAACAACATATAGCCATAAAGGGGCCATTTATGTATTTCACCTTTTGTATATTTGGGGCTTGTCTTAATTGTACTTGCTTAAGTGCTTCCTGCAAAATAAGCAATTGAAGAATGATAAGGAGCCTTTTGGAAAAGAAAGGAAAATAACAAGTTTATGTCATGCTATTGGTTTTTATATCTCTCTTCCATTTCTATGATATTTCTTTGTACTGCGATAGTTGCTGAGAAATTTCGTTTCAGGATTCATCAGCATTATAGTAGCTAGATATTTCATGTATACATGTTTGTAGTTCTAAGGAATGAGTTTTTAATTAGTTTCCACATGTATTTTGCTATAGGATTGTTTCGTCCTTTTCCTATGCTTATGAGTTTTATTTCTTTTAGGGTCAACCCTATTCAACTTATTTCCTCCAACTTATACAAAGAGTGAATATGTAAATTATGTACTTGTATAACAGATAAATTAGAATCTTAAGGAATATTTTTCATTTGTCCTTGGTGTAACTTGTCCGGCCAGTTTGAAAATGTTTGGAGTTGTATCTGTGTAGTGTTTTGGTGTCTTGCTTGCATCAGTGACTAGCTCTCGTAATGATAACTGTTAGACTCCTGGTAGTGAGAATGTCTCCTTTTGTCTTTTGCAGAATGCAGATAATTCTGTCTGGGAAGCTTCACACAGCCATGGTTTACATCCATGTGTCAAGCCAGCTGTGAGATATAAAGGTTAAACTCTATTAGAATAGCTTGTGTTTCTTCTGCTACCTGCAACTTAAACTGGAAATAGTATCTTCATTTCCTCTTGGGAGCACTAATGCTTTTCTATGTTCTATAAAGAAGATACTCATCTGGATTTTCTCAAGATCTCGATTTTCCTGATTTTTCTATTTTGGGGGAGGGGGTGTTCATAGTTATTTTGGGAAACAATTTCTTTTCTATCTACTCTTCTTATGGTGCTATCAGCTCATGCATGTGCTGATTCAAAGCTGAAACAACAGATTTCTCGGTCATAAAAGAAAAATATCATGCCTGTGCTGTTTCCTCTGCTTTCTCTCTCTCAATCTCCTTGACCTGTACCACCTCAGGCACAATATGAAATTTTTATGTGCCACAACTTTTTCCGCTCGAAAGTCTTATGCAGAATTTATCCTTCTTGTCCAGCTGCTCTAGGATGGAATCGCTACTTGACTGTAAAAAGTAATGGTGGATTAAATCAAATGAGGACGGGTGTAAGTTCAATCTTCTTTTTGATTTCTATTTTCCATTTTCTGTATGTTACATAATCATTCTTGTTTTTTTTCCCGACAAGGTAAAAACAACAACAACAACAATAGCCCAGTGTCTGGGGAGGGTAGTGTGTACGCAAACCTTACCCCTACTCCGGAGGAGTAGAGAGGGTTTCCGATAGACCCTAGGCACAATAAAATGTAAACTAGACAGTGTAGCAGTAACAACAAAGGAATCCAGAAAGATAACATCAACAACATAATAACCAGAAAATAGAGAGAAAAGTAATAACACTAAGCAGTAACAATGGCTGATAAGGTAAATAATTTTATTAAAAGAAGGGGAGAACCCCGTATACAAGATGTATTCAAAACTGTTGAAGACATAATTAAGTAGATAAACGTGTGCTCTCTCTAACAGTTTAAGCTTAGATGAGATGGTTACACACTTGGGGGAATTAAATTTTTAAGACACTTCAAAACTTATATCACTTTTTAAGACAAACGTGTTAAGAATGGGGTAAAAGGGACACTTCTGTGATTAGGGCTAATGACACTATTTTTAAAACCCCCAAAGTTTTCTTATTTACAAAAAAAACCCCTTCTCCTCCACCCCCATTCCTCCTCCCACTCCTCCCCTCCTCCTCATCCCCTTGTTCCTCCATCTCGCAACGCTCCTCTCTATCCCCGCCACTCCTAATCCTCAAACATTTAGGAAAGATATTTCAAATATCTAGAGAAATATTTCAAACATATATTGAAATATTTCAAACATCTGCACACATCTGTGGGGACATTTGAAACATCTGTGAAAAAAAGATCAATGAGAACAACACTAGAAAAAAAGAAAGAAGCAGAAGAAATATCCCGATAGATGTTTCAAACAACCCGGGTATGTTTCAAACATCCCGCGAGATGTTACAAACATCCTGAGAGATGTTTCAAACATCCCCGTGGATGTTTCAGCAGAATACTCATTTATGGGGGATGTCTCAAAATATCTCGAGGGTATTTTACAAAATACTTACTTTGTAAAATTTCATAGTTTTCTCTTTTTCTCGTATATTTTAAACCACTAGAAGAAAAGAAAAAATGAAAGAAGAAGAAGAAGATGAAAATGAGATGAAGAGGGAAAAAACAAAATGAAGAAGAAGAAGATGGCATGGACGAACCAGCAGCAGCAACAACGAAAGTTGAAGAGAAAGAAGAAAGTAAGGAGAAGAATGAGAGAAGAGAAATAAGAAAGAAGGAGAAGAAGAAGTAAAGAGGAGAAAAAAAAGGGAAATGAAAATTTGAAATAATTTGAATGAGTATGGTTTTTTAAAAGTTTTGAAAATTTTAATATTTACCCACAACTTTTGTTATTTTTAATCTGACCCCCGAACCCCTTTAATTACACATTTTTTGTTAACCAAATAATGTGTCCTATATTCTTACACAAGACTTCAAAAGTCTTTTTTACCTCATTTTTCCTACACACTTCAATATGGTTTAGAGCCCAGGTTCGGTGGGACGTATAGATATAGCAAAGTGATGGTGCGGGACGGTGCACACACAAGAAGAATCTAGTTGTGGGCTTCGGTTGCTATAATACTCTAACAATGTGGGTGGCACACAGTGAATCTCGGAAATTGACCCGTGGATCGTGGCAATGGTTGGGTGTGCGAACAAAGTTTCATTTTGGTAGCTGAAATGATTGGGAGCCTACATATAAGGTGTAGGAGCCTACATATAAGGTGTAGGGATCTCTTAATGGTGTGATGCCTTTTGGGGAAAACCATGCGAGCTTGGCCCAAAGCGAACAATATCACACCATGTTAAGAGTGTCTTTGGGCTGTTTTAACCCAACAACTGGTATCAGAGCCACTCCGCGTGCAACCCTGAACGGTGTTGGGGCAAACCTCAGCGAGGACGCTGAGTCCCTAGGGGGTGTATGTGACACCCTAGGCGAATCCCACATCGACAAAATACAGGAGAGAGGCTAGGTATATCAGTAAACATGCCTTAGACTCTAGTGACACGTTTTAAACCCATGCGGGCCTAGGTCCGAATCGGACAATATCACAAGTGAGCTGGGCTGTTACACGATGTTGGGCCCCTACAATTGTCCACGCTCCAGATGTCCAGTCCTTGGCGTGAGAGGGGGTGTTGAGTCCCACATCGACAATGAAGGGGATGGGTGGTATCCTTATATGGACTTGGGCAATCCTCACCTCTAGAGCTAACTTTTGGGGTGTGAGTTAGGTCCAAGGCTTATATTTGACAAGAACAAAGAGAACCTACACCAAAATATGGTTCTCAACAAAGGAAACCAAATCATCTATACAAATAGACACCTCATAGGTACACCAAAAATAAACTAGAGAAAAAAAACACTATTTTGCAACTCTACAACGTCTAGCTCACCCCCTTCAAAATCTGCTATTTCTCTCTTTCCAAATCACCCAACACCTCATAGGTACACCAAAAATAAACTAGAGAAAAAAAATACTATTTTGCAACTCTACAACATCTAGCTCACCCCCTTCAAAATCTGCTATTTCTCTCAATTCCATATCACCCACATAATGGCTAGAGGTGCAAACTTCGACGCCCTTGGACTTCTCTTCCCACTCTTGTAGACCCAATTGTGCAACACGTTGCACAATCATTCTTGTTTTAAACCACAAATTTCAACGGAATAGCTTTTGTTCTATTCAGGCTACTGTTAAACAAGCCAAACGTTTTGAATCAGCCCAACTTGGAAATGCTAGTGGACATGTGGTAGCTTGTATATGATTCTGTGCAGATTCCTGGGGTATCATTTAACATGTTGACATGATTGAAGACGGCTATTTAGAAACCTTCAGCTTGGAAATGTGGTTCCTTAAAGTCTATTCACACTTTTGGAGTGAATTATATGTTAGGAAGTAGCATCCCTAGATAAAGGGAGAAGAGAAGTTAACAAGAAAAGCAGTCTCATACGAAGTTGTGGGCAAAATAGCTGAATAAATTCTATATTGGTTTTGGGTAAAATAGCTGAATAGAAGATAAGACAAAGCCTGGCATGATTGGTAAGAGAATTTAGTTTTTATTGGAGAAGTACAGCTGGAAAATGATATAAGATTTACTCTTTGGTGAAAGATATAGTCTCAACTGAATTTCTAAGAGCTAGTGTTCAGTAAGCTTCTAAGTTTTGCTAGTTTGCTGTTTCGTTGATAAGATGATTATGCCATGACTTGTAGAGAGCTTACTCGCGAATCTTTCATGTTGTTGATTGTGGATGTCGTCACATCTCATTATTGAAATATCATTGTGGTCATGCCCATTTTTTAAGCAAATATGTCCACATATTTGTAAGTTGATGAATTTTTCCCTTAAGTCTTAATTTGTCAATTTGCTTTTTTTTTTTTTTTTTTTTTTTTTTTTTTTTTTTTTTTCCTTTTTTACTTACAGATAGCTGACATGGTGGCAGTGGCACACGTAATGAATGCAACTTTGGTAATTCCTCAATTGGACAAGCGATCGTTCTGGCAAGATTCAAGGTCATATTTTGTTCTCTACTGTGTCTCTCACAACTTTACATTGCTTGTCATTCTTTCAGAAATGTTTTTATACATTGCCTGAGACTGTTTGTGGCCTTTTCTTGTTTCTTCTAGAATGCTGATGAGTGCTTTAATCTCTAGCAATTCTTTTTTATTTTCACTTTATCTAAACATACTTACTCTTGTTTGTTCTAATGGGCTAATGTACAGTACATTTTCAGATATATTTGATGAGAACCATTTCATTGAAACATTACAAGGGGACCTCAGGATTCTTAAAGAGCTTCCCAAAGAAATAGAATCATTACCTCGAGCTAGGAAGCACTTTACGTCATGGTCAGGAGTGGGTTACTATGAAGAAATGACGCAATTGTGGAAGGAGCATCAGGCATGTAAATCTTATTCCTATCACCTTCTTCTTAAAAGTAGATTATCTTAACCTCTCTCTTGCAATGGACCCAAAACAAGAAATTGTTGCTACTTGTTGCCCTTGCTTGCTGTCAAAGGAAATTGTTGATATTTAAATGGACGACCATGGAACATGATGTCGTTGACGAAGTTATTATGATAATGTGTTCTCTAGTTGAACTGTATTATATATCTATATGCTCAACATGTTAGTAGTGTTCATGGTGGTCGTAGCGATTCAGTTTTTCTTGTTGCACCAAGTAAGATAGTGTCTCTTTTCAAACAACATTTACAGAATAAACCCTCTGATTTTTATATGAAAGTATATTAAACAATATGAGAAATAACCTTCGATTATGTTATTCAATTCAATGGAAAGTAAGGGACATCTTCACCCATTATTAGCAGAAAATAAAAAAACTTCAAGTGTATTATATCACTGCCAATGCTTGACTCAAGGTGGTGCTAACATATGGATGCATTACTACCAAAAACTTGCGAATATTTATGAGTTCGATTCCTTGTTGTACATGGAAGGCTATTATTGACCATTGGAATTTATTAGGCAAGAAAAAATTAACTTTCTTCTCAATAGTCAGTTATTAAAGCCCTTCTAAAATTATCAGCTACTATGAGATGTCAGAGAGATGACATTTAATCCCAAAATCATCAAATCCTGGAGGGGATTTGAATTGTCGTTTTATTAACTTTATCAGTTTATTATGTTGATATTATCAATATAATCCATAATCAAAGAGTCTCTATTTCCATTTCCTTTTATTCGGGGGACTTGATCCTAATTTTCTTTTGTCTTCTCTAGCAAATTATATATCTGAAATTGAAAATTGGCTTATTGCATCTTAATTGCAGGTAATTCATGTTGCTAAATCTGATTCTCGCCTTGCAAACAATGAACTGCCTCTTGATATTCAGAGATTAAGATGTCGTGCTCTATATAATGCTCTCCGCTTCTCTCCTCCTATTGAGAGACTTGGAAAGGTTAGAAGAATCATTTGAGAAATTTGCTTACAGTTTTGGACTAGATGTTCTGGTCACACCATAAACACTTATTCCCTTCGTTCAATTTATATGATAGACTTTCCTTATTACTCCGTTTAAAAAAAATGACACATTTATATATTTGGCGATAAACTAACTTTAAACTTTCAATTTTACCCATTTCACACCCTTTTTGAGAAGCTTTTATAGTTTATGTCCCACAAAGCTTTTACCCTTTAACCTTCAAGACCACAAGTTTCAAAAATCTTCTTCCCCCCCTTAAATTCGGTGCCAAGTCAAGCTGCGTCATATAAACTGAAACAGAGGGAGTATGTAGTTTTGCGATTCCCTTTTGGATAGTCACACTACACTGGATCTTTTTGTTGGCTATTGTATTTCTACTAATTTTTTTGGTGTCCAGATCTCCTTGATTAAGAATGGCATTCAACTTATGAAATAAATATGCTGTAATATTAGGTGTAGGATTCTCATACCTGTTTATGATGGCAAAATGGTTAAAAGATAATAGTTATTCACCCATATTATCCATTAAAAATGGGTTGGATAATAAACTTTTTAAAAATGGGTCATATATGGATAAGAACCATATTATCCACTTAGAAAATGATAACCAATGGATAACTAATGGGTTTAACTTTTATATTTGTAAAGTCTCAAATTGGGGGTTCCTCAAGTTTGTGAGACTAAGGACCCGTTTGGCCATAGATTTTGCCAAAATATATTTGGATTTGTTTTCGCAAATACATGTTTGTTCATAAATTTTATCCATATTTTGGCAAATTCCCAAAACCCAAAACCCAAATCCCCAAACCAGCTCAAGGCCCAAAATATTACTATTATATTTTTTAAAAATTATCCCAAACTTTTGTATTTTATAAAAGAGCCCACAATTTATTATTTTGTAACAATGCTGCTTCGTCTTCTCGGTCATCTGATAGTGTATTATGTAGTTCATTATAAAAATGATAATTTTGCACCAAATTTATTTATGTTCAGGACTATGGTTTGCGATAATATAATAAATGTTATTGATGAAGGTACTGTTGGGTATTTGTGATAGTTTTTAGAGCTTGTGGGTATAAGACATGTTTCATGTTTTTTCAAAAAAAAAAGTGAAATATGTTTTGAAAACTGATGTCCAAACACATTTTCATCTTCAAACCAAACTTCACCCAAATCAGAATTTTCAAAACAAATTTGGGAATCTATGGCCAAACGCTAGCTAAGAATTCTCCCAAAAGTGATCATATTCAAGAAGGCAAGGATAATATGGATCCATATTATCCTCCAGTTAACCCTTTTTTATCCGTATTAAATATGGGTCGGGTCGGATAATGTATCCGTTTTTGCATTAACCGTTTTCATCCCGCCCATATCCGACCCGATCTACCCGTTTGCCACCCCTAAATACAAGTTTATCTACATCCTTTTATGTTTTGGATCTCATTTATAAGGTCTCCAACTAGAATTCCTCATTAATTAGGGTTTGGTAATACATGATGATGATACTACAGAAGCTTGTGGACCGGCTCCGAACAAGAGCAAATAGATATGTTGCACTCCATTTGAGATATGAGAAGGACATGCTGTCTTTTACTGGCTGTACTTACGGTCTTACTGAAGTAGAAGCAGAGGAGCTTCGCGTGATGAGGTTATCTATAACTCTCTCATTATCACTATCATATTTTGTCATGATTTTCCTATAATATATGCCTTAAATTAAGCTCATTGTATTAATGATTATCTGCATGAAGGAGGGCTAAACCACCTTTCTTCAATCTATTTATTTTTCTGAGCCCAATGAGATTATTGCGTCTCAATCATGGCTTGTAGGTTATTTAGGAGCGGCAAGTTCCTTGATCACAAGTTTATACATACAGGCTGTGGAAGAAGAGTATCCAACCCAAAACCTTAAGGCAATGGATGGAGTGGCCTAAGGCTTGATAAACCCCTTTGGAAACTCTTACATAACAGATGAGGGGCAAGTGTATTCTTTAACACCTTCCTGCATGTGTAACCCCGTTGTTGCGTTTAACCGTGCACTGAATTTTGTCCTTTTTCTTGAGAAGATTTAAGAGTGGACCTAATGTGTATATATATAGAGAGAGATTAGGCTCAACAGACTAAAGAGTGGGCTGCAACTAAGAGGATAGTAGGCTCAGCAGGCTAAGAAGTGGGCCGGGCAAAGTTTGTAGCTCAATGGGCTGAATAAAGAGAGAGAAGCACAACGCAACTCCATAGGTTGAGTTGAGGGAGAGAAGCCCAAAGCAATAGAACTAGAAGAGAGAATGCGGTTATGCAAACGGGCTCACCAAAGTTTGGCTATGATACCATGTAAAGAAATCGACCTTGGGCCTGACTCAATCTAAAAAGATAGCTCATGAGTAAGGATTGCCGAAAATCTTATAAGGAGACAAACAACCTATACTTCCACCAATATGAGACACTTAAACCCCCACATGCCTAAGTCTGCCAATTGGAGCGTAGACAACATAATATGGGGGTCCAACATTGAGACACACAATAACTGGATTGAGCTTGGTGCCAATATCAAGTTGAAATGTGTGACCATCTCATCTAAAAACTTAGGCTTTGAGAGAGAGCACACTTTTAATTTACTTAAATATGTCTTCAACACACCCCCTTACGTGCGGGCCTGATTCTTTTTCATAGCGCAAGCACGTAAAAATTCTTTTCAATAATGGGTAGCGGTGAATCTTGAACTACCTGTGCCTGCTCTGGTACTATTTTGAAAGAATCTGGGCATCCAACCAAAAACCTTAAGGCAATGAGTGAAGTGGCCTAGGACTTTATGTTTCCTTTGGAAATCCTTACACAACCACGAGGACAAGTGTATTCTCTAACACAGGATATTTAGAGCCTTCAGATTGAATTGTGAAATTTCAGAAGCTCTTCTTCTGTACAACTTACTCAGACACAGAGGCTCTGTGAGACACATACTATACTATGCATGTCAAAATGTCATCTATGTATTTTATTTAACATCAAACAACTGCTCCAATTCATCTGGTGTCATGGTTTCTTGTAAGAGGGCGGACTCTGCTTAGATCTTTTCCCTTTTCTTCAGTTGTAGGCTTGTAGCAATGATCTTTAGAATGACAACCAATATGTTATGTAATATCTAATGTTACTCATCCATGACTAGAGAGAATACAAATCATTGGAAGATTAAGGTTATCAACTCAACTGAACAGAGAATTGATGGTTTCTGCCCTCTCACTCCGAAGGAGGTTGGATTATTTCTTCAGGCTCTTGGTTATCCTCTGTCAACATTGATTTATATTGCTGCTGGAGAAATTTATGGTGGTAACACTCACCTCTCAGAGCTCACATCTCGCTTTCCTAATGTTATTTTCAAGGTTTGTACCTGCACCTTATCATTCTGGCAGTCATGCGGCTCGAAGTAAATTTCTTTCTCAAATAGTGTATTCTACCTACCAAACCAAATGTCTTACTGATGGCAGGAAATGCTGGCAACGCCAGAAGAACTGAGAGGGTTTGCCAATCATGCCTCACAAACTGCAGCACTCGATTATCTCATCTCTGTAGAGAGTGATGTTTTCATTCCATCACATTCAGGTAATATGGCAAGAGCAGTTGAGGGGCACCGCAGATTCTTAGGCCACCGAAAAACAATCACTCCTGACAGGTACTCAAGTAATTAATGAAATTTTGCTATTGCTTTTGGTTGGTATAGAGTTTCAGTTCGTGTGGTTTGCAAGTGAATTTTTTTTTTTTGATTTTATCAATTTTAGAAGGGTGATTTTTCAAGTTTTCTTGTAGCACTGCTAAGCTTAGAATTTTTCTTTATTGAGGTGTTACCAGTGCTTTCATTTAGGGCACAAATCAACCATTCTTTTATATTTTAATGCTTCACAAAGAGGCTATGAGTACATGGGATAGAAATAGCTGAAAAGTTCACCTACAAATCAGGGAGTTCTATGGTAACATGAAAGTTCATCTTGACTGGCATGTTGGAGGTGCTGTTGGGGAAACAGCTTAGCATTCTTACAGGGAAGAGTCATACAGAAGTCCTTAAAACTTTGAAATTGCGCAAGTTGGATTAAGTTTTGTGGTCTTGGACTCTTCATTTACATACTAAAAGCAACGTAATTATCTGCTAAATTATGCAGGAAAGGCTTAGTTGAAATATTTGATAAGCTGGAAGCTGGTCAGCTTGAAGGACCATCATTTTCACATCTTGTCAAGCATTTGCATAAGAACAGGTGATAATACATACGCAATGGATACTCACATTATCGCTCGCACTTGTTCACGTAATTGTTTCTGTCAAAAGTTTTTTCTCTCTGTTTCTGTTACTTGGGTGCAACAATGGGCCCTGGGAGTAATAACTTCAGGAATTGAACCAAGGGACTTTACTCTGGCATTGGCTGCTACTAGATTCCTGGTTAAAGAATAATTTTAGGTTGGAGATATATAACCTCCCACATCGATTGTACAAGAGCTTCTAAGGTGTTCATAATGGTCAAAACTTAGATTCTTTCACATAATATGAGCACCAAAATTTGGCAAGCTCGTTCTCTCACGTATAGGTCTTAGAAAACTTAGGTTTTTTTCACATTGTATGAGCACCAAAATTCGGTAAGTTCGTTCTCTCACGTATAGCCCCTCTCTCTGATCATTTTCTTTGCACTCTGACCAGTTGTTTATTGTTCTCTTTATTTTACTGCTTTGGACTTCTTTCTCAATGCAATCGATCAAGCTACTAACTCCAGCTTTATGCCAGCATCTCACTCCGTTGAGCTTGTTCTCTCTCTCTCTCTCTTTCTTTTTCAGACCCCCTTTCTTAGATTCTTGAGCTTATCGCTCATCCCAAGTCCACTCTTTTTCCTGTTGAACCTCTGTGAGCTCCTTAAAATGTAGTCGAGACTCGAGAGAAAACAGGAAAAGAAAAAAAACAAGAAAAGCCAAAAAAATAAATTATCTTCAGTACACGTCTAAACCCGTAAATCTGGGTTATACATGCGAGATGATGTTACAGATAAATACCATCCCATGTCAGTTTTAGATGGTTTTTCCAAGGGATTTGTAACGGTTTTGGATTATTTCACCCATTGTTTTAAGATTTTGGTTTTGATACTATATTCTTTCACATTTTAATCATACCACGTGCTCTTCACATTCTGGTATTAGATATTAGATCATTCTGATTCAAGCAGCAGAAATCTTACTTTAAAGCTGGAATCTTGTTAAAGTATTTCCAAAGAAAAATGTTTCAACTAATCATTTCAAAAACTTTCTTGATTTAAAGTCTTTTCAACCTGTTTCCAGGAAATTTATGTAACTAGTAAACAACAACCGGTTTTAAACTGTTTTCGAGGGAATTGTAAAGGCTTCAACAATTACAACCATGTTAAAGTTTGCTTGATAGGGGCAGAGCGACCGGGCCAGACGAGATTCCGGTGGAATTTTGGAAGTGTGTGGGGAGAGAAGGTTTGGAGTGGTTGACTAGGTTGTTTAATGTTATTTTTAAGGCGAAGAGGATGCCGGATGAGTGGAGGTGGAGTACGGTGGTTCCATTGTATAAGAACAAAGGTGATATCCAGAGTTGTAACAATTATAGGGGTATCAAATTACTGAGTCATACCATGAAAGTGTGGGAGAGGGTGGTTGAAGCGAGGGTGAGGATGACGGTGTCTGTATCCGACAACCAGTTCGGGTTCATGCCGGGTCGTTCGACTACAGAAGCTATACACCTTGTTAGAAGGTTGGTGGAACTATACAGAGAGAGGAAGAAGGATCTGCACATGGTGTTTATTGACCTAGAGAAAGCGTA
>AWOL01S0031905.1:153397-164534 GCA_000715115.1 Nicotiana otophora
TGGAGGGCACGAGAAGAGGTAGAGGGCGGCCTAAGAAGTATTGGGGAGAGGTGATCAGACAGGATATGGCGAGGCTCCAGATTTCTGAGGATATGACACTTGATAGGAAGATGTGGAGGTCTAGTATAAGGGCTATAGGTTAGGAGATAGTTGAGTCGTGCCTTACTTCGTACTATTGTGGGACTAGCCATGTAGGGTTTTTGTCTAAGATAGCTAGTGGCAATGTTGTGTCTTACTATTTCGCTTTTCAGTGCAGGTCCTATTTACTAGCTATCGCTTTTGCTTTGCATCTTTCTTCTAGATTTCACGGTGTTTTTATTTTTCTTATAATTATTGTGGTGATACTAATATTGTCTCCCTTTGCTTTGCATCTTTCTTCTGGATTTCATGGTGTTCCTATTTTTTCTATGATTGCTGTTGTGATACTAATACTGTCCCCTTTTTGTCCTTTTGTCTTTTTGTTTTTTTTTTAGCCGAGGGTGTTTCGGAAACAGCCTCTCTACTCCTTTGGGGTAGGGGTAAGGTCTGCGTACACACTACCCTCCCCAGACCCCATTAATGGGATTTTACTGGGTTGTTGTTGTTGTTGTTAAAGTTTGCTTGATAACTGATAAATTCCGGACTTATAATTAATACATTACACATATTGCATTTTATAGGCAAGGCGCTCCAAGAAAAAGAGCTGGTGCTCCCCCGGGAGTCAAAGGTCGAGCAAGATCAAGACTGGAAGAGCCGTTTTACCAAAATCCATATCCGGAGTGTATATGCAGTTCTAGAACCCGGGTGAGAAAATAAAGGGGTTACTTCTTGTCTGCTTCCAGCCAGCAGGTCTCTCTTGTTCTCAGTCATCTAAATGCCTGAAATCATATATTTTCAACCATCTTATTCAACTTCAGTTTCTCTGTTCCTGATTATTTGTTGGCCATTTTATCTATGGTGGGATAGTGGTAACTAAGCTTTCAATTTTTGTATATTAGACTAGTGATTAAGTATCTTAGTACATATGCAATATGGCCTTTTCTTGTCCATCTCTAGCACCAATCCCTCTTGCACCAAATTGTTTTCAGTATTTATCTTTGTAAACAAATAATGGTATATTGGAATTAGGAGCAAAAACTGTTTAATGTCTTAGTAAATTGCTTCTGGGGTACTTAAATCTTCAAAATAATCTCTTCCAACAAACTGTTTAATACACATTCTCCTTAGTTTATTTGTCCAACTAAATGTTAGACAATGACACTATCTTTTCCAACAATGAGAATGAACATTCTGTTTCTAATGGATTAAACATGAATTTCATAACAATCATAACAAAAAAGAAAATCTTTAAAATATAGTTTAGCTCATCTTATTCTTCTAGTTTATTACATATAATAACACTTGTATTTACCCTACCAAAGATTAGACAACTGCACGATCATATTGGAGAATGAGAACAAACATTCTCTTTCCAATAGTATAAGTTCAGCGATGTGATTTACAATGTTCAGACTCTAAATGGTACAAGATTAGGGTTTATTTCTTCAGGTATCGACTGTTGAGGCGGGAACTTGGGAAGGTGGCCAGCAATGCGCTTGGCTGTCTCAAGGTACTTTACATACCTGCAAATTAGGCCTTCTTTTGTGATGCCTTCTCCATGGTTGTGGTCTTTTGTGTTGTGGCAATCTAGATTCAATCCCTTCATTGGCGAGCCACAAAAATGGCAGTTTTGATCTTTCCCAATGAGTGCCTCCTCGAAAGCCTTTTTTTTGAAAGTCCAAGCACCACTCTTCCAGTTGAAATGATAAATTGGAAGGTACCTCTGTCCATAAATGGCTATGAATTCTATTGCTTCTATAATGAACTCAAATTCTTCCTTGGACATGTAGTAGGGAAAACTGACCCTTGTCCATCCCGGCTTCACTCCAGTATAGCCCTGTTAAATGTCAAATAAATACTGAATGTCTAAAACCTTGAAATTCAATTATAGTGTACCCAACAATCTACTAACCAAATGTGCCCTCCATACAGAGATGGAATTTAGAAAACTTAGTGAACTACCTAAGATACATATGTGTAAAGTGTAGACTCACCAACTCGATTGCAGCTTTTAAGGCAAGTGACTGAGGGTCATCAATCTTGAGTAAGGTATGTCCATAGGGTCCTGCACAAGCACACCCTCCTCTAGCCTGGATACCAAATAGGTCATTAAGCAGTTTAGCGACAAAACGGCCATGAAGAGGCTTGCCTTTCTTGTTCCCTGTCTCTCTCCATAGGTAAAGCTTGTTGTTTTCACCACTGTTATCACTTGATGAAGAGTAAGTTGTGGTATAAATGAGAAAAGAAACCACAGCTTGTCTCTTGGCTGTTACATTTCCCAAAACCCTTATGTTAGGATTTGGGAGAAGCCTTTCTAGTGCAAGTTCAATATAGCTGTGCTCCATTCTTTCAATTACTTTGTGACTTATGAACTCTTTCACCCAAAATGCTAGAGCTGTTCTCACTTTCTGGATGATTGGTGGTGTTCCAGCCTCCTCCCTTTCTTCAATGTTCTCCACATAGATTGTATCCTGGCAATTGTGTCATAAATCAAGTAACTATCCTTCGAGCTGAGCTGAAAAGAAAAGAAAGTAAACAGAAAACATTTTCTGAAGAAAAACAGTTAGATGGGTCACTTAGTTATATAATTTATCTTGTCCAACATTTTTTATAGTAACCGGAGAAAAGTTGTCTGGTTTACATAATTTAATTTGATATTCATAGTTTTTGTTCTTAAAAGATTCGGGATGATATGGTGTTGCCCCATGCAGAGTGCCTTTTTGTAACTGAGAGAAAGAAAACAAAAGCAGCCCTCGGGGCTTTGGTCTAGTGGGTAAGAGTGTGGGTTCGTGTGGGTTAGGTGCATGTCATGGGTTCGAACCCTATAAAGTTTATTTAATTGGAGAAGTATGTAAAAATAGCACTGGTTGGCCACTTTTTGGGCGCAAGTGAAACTATAGAATATTGTCCTGAAGTTCAGTTTTTGCAACTTAAAGCTCCAGGACAGTGTCCTCAAGATTTTTCCAGAATATTTTCTGATTGCATCGATAAAAAGCAATGACAACAAGTCCTTCAGGTCCTTTCCAACAAGACTTTCATTTAATTCATTTTGTTTGCTCAATTTTTACACAAAGATTCACGGTTTGTTCCCTTTCTTTTTCTCCTTTTAGTTTTTGCTGTTTAGTGAAGTATATTATGCTGAAACAATCACATGCGAAACGAGATCCTCGATTCACCATTTCTCCCCCAACTCTACGAGTGACAAACGAGCGGTCGGATCGGATATGGGCAGATTGAAAATGGATAAAATATCCGACCCAATACGAATAAAAAATGGGTTAACCGGCGGATAATATGGATATCCATGGCTTCTTGGATATAATCATTTTTGAGAGAATTCCTAGTCTCTCAAACTTGAGGAACCCTCAATTTGAGTCTTTGCAAATGTAAAAGTTAAACCCATTGATTATCCATTTTTTAAGTGGATAATATTGATCTTATCCATATTTAAAAAGTTCATTATCCAACCTATTTTTTTTTATCCATTTTGCCACCATTAATCAACACCGAGAAATGAGAATGCACCCATTTGAGTATTCCACATGCAGCCACTTACTTGGTTTTGTCATCCCAGCTTCTTTTGCTTATTGCAGCTACCTCACTTTATAGTTGCATCATTTAGCTTCCGTTTTTGTGCTATCCGCACCCTTAACATCTTAGTCTAAAGCAACTCTGGTGAACTGGGAAAGCTTTTCTTCGGCTTCGAAAGTTTCCTTGAGTTTTAAGTTACAAAACTGAATTCTAGGATAATGTCCTTTTTTCAGCTTGTTCTTCAATTTCGAACTCCAGGACAATGTCCTAGAGTTTTAAGATACAAAAACTGAACTCCTTGACAGGGTGCTGAAGTTCAAAAAAAGGGAAAAAGATGACGAAGTGAGTCTCTGCTGCTTTTTAAGTTGAGGGTAATTATTGGTCCAAATATTATTTTCCCATAAACAAATGGCTAAATTTCAACTAGTTTGGGTAATGTGGCTAATTTTCAGATAGCACCCGTAAAAGTGGGTATTTGTGATTTTTTCTCGAGAAGGGTAGATGGGCAATCCATTATTTATCATAATTTGAACGAAGTAATTACGCAGGGAAGATAGTTTTTATAGCGCTATTTAAGATGTATCCACTTTTCAAAAGACGTACCTTTTCGTAAAAGGGGTTGACAAAATCAACAGTTCCACCACCACAAGTTGATGGAGGTGAAGTTCTCAACAGATAGAGTGCCTTGTTCATTAAAAGGATTCCCGGTATCCCTGGCCCTCCAAGAAACTTGTGGGGACTAAGGAAAACAGCATCATACCCATCTATTTCTCCTGATCTCATGTCTATTTTTGCATAAGGAGCACTGCAAGATGAGAACAAATGGTTAAAGAATATATACACAAAACTGGAAATATGTAGAAATAGGACAACAAATAGGATTTAAATTACATACAGTAAACCAGAAATGTAGTTTAACCTATGATAGCAGGTGGATTCACATCTCTTACAACTAACACAGTCCTCTATTCGTGGAGCATAAGCAGTTTGTTTAGCCTTATAACCGTCCCAATGTATGATTTCTAATACATCTATGGAGCAGGCTCGGACACATTAAGTACATCATATACACATATCATAAGGGGTTCTTCATCTGAGACTCTCGATTTCTCTCCTGCGAGAGAATCATAACTGTGCCCGTTCCTGAACCTGAGGTTATGCCCGTTCCATGCGAGGTCCTCTTTTCGAAATTACTTTTCTATGATAAGCATGTTTGTACATGAGCATGCTCCATAAGATCCGGTACAAGATTCTGTTTTATCCAGTTCACTTATAAAATTTTATAATATGTAAATGTATTCATTTCTTCTGCATTGACACCATCAATACTACTATCAGAGTGAAACAATGAATCTAAAGAATCTAGGATTCCTCCCGGAGGCAAATACTTTTATACATACTTCTTTTGCTTGATCCACACCATTCTCTATTTTTGTAAGATGACTCACACTAGTTAACAGCCCGTCATGCACTACATCATAGGCACAATGGGAGCAGAGATAATTGTACCCATATACATAAAAAAAATGACAGCACAATCCTCGGGTTTTATTTGTAAAGTCTATATTCCTTGGCAATCATAGCCCAAAGATCTACAAGTTAACCTATGCTTGACTAGTCAAGCAGACAAATGAACAAACGAGCTTGCATCCGATTCGAGCGGATTCTTCCCACAACTAACGAAGAGATCTTGGCGGAATTGCTACATATGAAATTGAGCATAGTTTTGCAAAGAAATAACCTACTTGTTTTTTCTGAAGATATGGGAAACATGTTCAATATCATTTGATTGAATGATTAACCCTACTCCTTGCTGTTTGAAGAAACCCTTTACTTCAATTGGTATTCGATTTTCTTTAATCAGGTTGCGAAGTAATGCTTTATCATAAAGATTTTATTATAATTACATTATAAGAGGTTAGTTCTATACACTGACGGTGTTACTTACCTTGTGGCGAAATCAAAGCAAGCATAAGCTCCATTTTTGTGAAGAAGACGAGCGATGGCTCTCGTATCAGAGTAAGTTCCAGTGACATTACTACAGGCTGAGAATGAACCCAACAATGGCCTATTCATAGACTTGTAGAACTCAAGCTGAACTCTCAAAGCTTCCATATCCACAAGCCCATTTTCATCCAAACCAATCTCCACAACCTCTGCTAAACTTTGTCTCCACGAAAGGATGTTGGAGTGATGCTCATAAGGGCCAACAAATACTACCCATCTCTCTTTTGTCTCATTTCGGAAGCATTTTGTGAGGACTTCTTCTCTTAAGATTGAAGGGACTGCAATTCCCATAACTTCTTGGAGCCTTTTAATGGCTGCAGTAGAACCAGAACCACAGAATATAATAGCATCTTCTTCTCCTCCCCCTAAGCATTTCTTCACGTAGGCTGCTGCTTCATTCACTATTTTCGTAGTTTGGTATCCCACGTAACTGTCACTGGTATGACTGTTACCTTCACAAAGTAAAATCAGAAGTTAAATTACGCTACTGATAGTGTAAAAATTTTGAGGTATATATAGAAAGAAGAACTAAGGGAAACTTACCATAGAAAGGAAGGACGTTATTAGTGATATAATTTTCAATATAGTGAAGGCATCTTCCAGAGGCAGTGTGATCAGCATAAGTAAGCCTACGTTTTCCATAGGGTGTCTCAAAATCGATATTTTCACCAATTATCTGAGAACGCAGCCATGAAAGTTTCTTTTCTGCAGAGTCACTCTTGGAAACACCATCCTTCCCTAGCATATGAAATGACTCAATTCTACTCCTCAAGTCCTCTGGAGAAGCAACAGACGAAGAACTAGTACTAGAATATTTAAATGGTATCACGTCAGATATTTTTACACTATTAAATCATTCAAAACTATGTACAAGTAATAATTCATAAATTATAATGTAAAAATTCTTTATACCATAGTGAATATTAATTTAACTATTTTGAAATAAAGTTTTAGTAAAAGATTTTAACTTATATACATAGTTAAAAAAATTTGCACTATCACTTTTTTATCCGAAAAGTAGACTAATACTACCTTTGTCTCACTATATTTGCCACTTGGTGTTTTCTAGATTCAAGGATGAAACATTTGAGTTTTGACCATGTGTTGCTTAACAATAAGGATAATATAACTTACAACACTTTTCGTGTAATTTTAGAATATGTGAAATTTTAATTAAAAAAAGTTATTTAATATATAGTTTTACATAACTGCGAAAATTAATCAAATTAATCTTCATAAGCAACAATGTTCTTTTATCTATTACTCTTATTTCACCTTTTATTCATAAAATTTCAAGAATTAAATCTAACACGGGAGTGATCGAAAAGTTAAACTATATATGTCTACATCTTAAAAATGCTATTTAATTACTATTTTAAAACAATCTGAGTATTATATATAGGACACAAATCTATAACAAGTTTGGAATATGATAAAAGTACGTAAATCTTGCTTCCTAAGTTTAGACCACTTTTGTTCGTACTGTACCCATTGATTAATGCGAAACAATAGGAACAATTACGTCCTTTTTCCTTTTCATGGGCCACTCACCCCATTTCTATTAAACTTTTCCTTTATAACTAAAAGACAATGAATTATATTCTTGAAAGGGAAAAAAACAAAATAATATTCTTACTTACTTTTGATCTGGTGGCTGTACTTTGTATTATTACTTCGCGACGGCACTTAATATTTTAATTGACCACTCTTATTAGAGTGATCAAAATCTAGCTCTTGATATATCAAGAACTCTAACTCTAAGAGCAGCCTTTCTAATACTGACTTAGAAACCAGCTGAATTTTCAATTGAGAAAAAAGGAGGAGATTTGCAGCTTCAACATATTGCCATGAATACAGAGAAGAAAACGATATATATTGAGATTTTAGACATGGGCACCTTTTTTTTTTCTTTTAATAATTAAAATTATTATGTGGGGTCCATCCATTGTAGAGGAAAATAAATAGGGCATGTGCCTATATTTGCTGATCAAGTTCTGTGGACAAAATTGATCTTTGTTGGCCAAGGGATGAAGTATGTGGTTGGGGCTTCTTTGCTCAACTCGGAGGCCACGACTGCTATAAACAGAGGAGGTTTCTTTATTACTCCGTTTGAGATAGTTTGACTCATTACGTAATTTAAAGAAAACTTGAAACTTCTTATCTTAAAAGCTTAAGGGGTAAAAACTTTGTGGGGCCATGACATTTATGTGGTTATAAAAGTTTCTTATTAAGGATAAAATGAGTAAAATAAAGAGTTTAAAATTGAATTATTTCCAAATTTAAAAATGTGTCATTTATTTTGAAATAGACTAAAAAGGAAAATACCTCATCTAATTTGAAACGGAGGGAGTACATGGTTAGGAACATGATTGAGAATATTACATATACAGTAAAGGAAAATTTTAGAGGAAAAATAAAGAGCGTGGGCAATATTACAGTGATGCGAGAAAATTAAAAGAAAGTTTTTCCTTTTAAATGTGTAGTGATTTTTTAAATATTTTACTTAGTACTACTAAGTATAATTTTCTTTGAACGTGTAGTAGTCTTTTAAGTATGTTACTTAGTACTATTAAGTATAATTTATTTTAGTGGATTACTTTGCTCCTCAGATGATTTTTTCCCTAATTGCAAGAGGTGTTTCCATATTAAAATCCTGGTGCCTTTTTTATTTTTTTATTTTGTGTGTGTGAGTAAAATCTAATTTATTCTCTTAATCTTAAGTTAAAAAACTATACACTCTTAACCTTTTGAATGGGAAGAACAACTCCCTTGTACTCAAAGGTCATAATCAATAAAAATGTAAAGTCAGAACAACTCCTCTTTTTGGAGGGAATATTTTTGGCACTATCTTTGCGCTATATTCCTGGTAAAATTTTATTTGCATAAATCATTGTCATTCACTTTTAACTTTTAAGTGAAAGCTTGGTTTACTAGTATAGGATTTTGAGAAAAACCTAATTTGCATGGTCATCATATTTTTCTATTATATTAAACGGAAAAGGACCAAAAATGTCCCTAACGTATTGAAAATGACTAAAAAATATCCTCCGCTAACCTTTCGGTCAGCAAATACCCCTAATGTTTGTTTTTGGGCTGAAACTTACCTCTATATCTAACAGAAGGGTCAACAATACCCCTAACGTATTGAAAATAGTTCAAAATACTCCCTGTTAACCTTTTGATCCGCAAATACCCCTAACGTTTGTTTTTGGGCTCAAACTTACCCCTATATCTAGCAGAACTAACCTGGTCAATTTTTTGACTTTAACTTCGCCATGTGACATTTTCTTAATCCGCCACGTGTATTATTTGTATTAGATAAAATCCACATATATATTTTAAAATATCCAACGACCCTGACCCGCTCCTATATATTTGGACGGTCGGCTAAAAATAATTACATTCGCTAGTTAATATATATAAAAATATACATTGATTATATATAAAAATATATATATTATACATTAATATTTTAATATATATTTTACATGATATTATTTTTAGGAGAAATTATACGGTGTAGTTTTTTCTATTAATTATGATTTATAACTCGAATTTATTAAGCAAATCTGACAATGGAACGACAGTTTTTGCTAATATTTTAGCTCTATCGCTATATATTAAAACACTATTAGTTTCCATTGAAAAAATCATGTGAAGTCCATTAATGTGCTAAGCAGTTGAATATGTATATAATTAAAGGTTTTAAATAATTTTCTTTCCATATATTTCTTTGCTTCTGCTTTAGAATCATATAAATAGAACATTATCATTTTTATGTTTGCAAATTAAAATTTATATTTGTTAAACTTGTTAAGATTTGCAAAATTTGAAGAAAAAACTACACCGTATAATTTCTCCTAAACATAATATTATGTAAAATATATATTCAAATATTAATGTATAATATATATATATTTTTATATATAATCAATGTCTATTTTTTTATATATTTAACTAGCGAATGTAATTATTTTTAGCCGACCGCTCAAATATATAGGAGCGGGCCAGGGTCGTTGGGTATTTTAAAAGATACAAGTGGGTTTATTTAATATAAATATTAAAAAAAGGCCACATGGCGAAGTTAAAGTCAAAAAACTGACCAGGTTAGTTCTGTTAGATATAGGGGTAAGTTTGAGCCCAAAAACAAACGTTAGGGGTATTTGCGGACCAAAAGGTTAACCGAGGGTATTTCTGAGCCATTTTCAATACGTTCGGGGTATTGACCCTTCTGTTAGATATAGGGGTAAGTTTGAGCCCAAAAACAAACGTTAGGGGTATTTGCGGACCAAAAGGTTAACCGAGGGTATTTCTGAGCCATTTTCAATACGTTCGGGGTATTGACCCTTCTGTTAGATATAGGGGTAAGTTTGAGCCGAAAAACAAACGTTAGGGGTATTTGCGGACCAAAAGATTAACATAAAATATTTTAAAACTATTTTTAATACGTTAGGGGCATTTTTGGCCCTTTTTCGTATATTCAATGAGTTATTGAGTTTATTCCAATATGTTTATTATTTTCCTTTAACAATTGAAGTTCTTTTGTACTTATATTTATTTAGTGGAGGAGAGGGATAAGTATTCCAGAATGTTCTTTGTCTGTTAGGCGGTGCTTTATAGAATGGTCTAAAGCCATGTAGCCTGTATGTAGGGGCAGATTAATTCTACAGACGAGATATAAATGCGAGGAACAAAGAGATGGGGTTGCATTTTTAGAAGATTTTTGTGATTCAGAGTGCGCTTAGGTGTTCAAAGACAAGTGTCCTGGCTACAGGGACAAGAAGAACACATGAGGTCGTTTGGTCGGGAGATTTATGTCAAAATTAGTTGTTTCAGAATTGTTATTCTATCCTCCTATAGGTATAAAAATAAACTACAATTTCGGAATAACTAATCATCGGATTAAATATACCTTAATTTTATCCTAACCAAATATGAGATAAATTCATCTTAAATTTAATCTCATGATTAATTATCCTTCACCCCTCACTACTAGAAAACTGTCAAAATTGGTTCACAAAATACCGACCGAAATCGGTCTGAAAAAATACCGACCGAAATCGGCCGGAAATTAAGTAAATTGGTCGCAAAAGTCAAAGAAAATATTTCTGACAACGGAAATAGTGGTTCCACAGCAAATATATAAAAATTTCGACCGATTTCGGTCGGAACTTGGTCAATATTTGACCAAGATCGGGTCATACTTGTATATTATCTACAAAAATAATTGTTTTATTAAAATCTTTCAAAACTTCCGATCGATTTCGGTTGGAATATTTGAAATTATGCTTTCCCGCCCAAGGCAATTGTTTTTTAATATAACAACAACTATATATATTTAATTTGCAAACCGAAATAAATTTTAATTAAATATTTCCGACCGAGTTCGGTCAGAAACACAATTTTAAAATAATTAAAATATAAATTTAATGAAATTACCGACCGAAGTCGGTCGGTTTTATATAAATAGCTTTTAAATAAATAATATTTAATACTTAATTGATATATATATCTATATATA
>AWOL01S0031905.1:171867-206713 GCA_000715115.1 Nicotiana otophora
ATATTGAGTAACAGTCATACTGCCCTGCTGGAGATGCTCAAACTGACGGCGATGCTCCTCTCTCAATGTGATAGGTAGAAACTTCTCTATGAAGAGCTAAGAGAACTGGTCCCAAGTAAGAGCGGGCGACCCAGCTGGTCTGGTCAACAAGTAATCTCTCCACCATTTCTTGGCTGAACCAGTCATCTGAAATGCAGCAAAATCGACCCCATTGGTCTCCACTATACCCATGTTCCGTAGAACCTCGTGACAACTGTCAAGATACTCCTGGGTGTCCTATGAAGGAGCACCACTGAAGTGAACAGGAAAGAACTTGTAAACCTGTCCAATCTCCATAAAGCGTCAGAAGATATAACTGGCCCATCTCTGACCTGTGCTGCAATAACCGGCTGAACTAATCCGACTGGCTGAGCTGCGAGATCCTGATACTGGGGTGCTATCTGCTCCGGAGCGGGAGTGGTGGGAGTCTGGACTCCTCCTTCAGCCTGAGCGACTGCTGGTGCCATGGGAAATATGCCAGTTTGGGCCACACTCTCTATAAGGCCCACCAAACGGACCAAAGCATCTTGAAGTACCGGGGTAGCAATGAAACCCTCCGGAACCTGAGTGTGCATGTTTGGTTTGGAGCCCCGAGGGCTCGGGTGAGTTTCGGGTAGGCCACGGGATGTTTTGGACTTTGAAAATTTGGTTTTCTGCAGATTCTAGTGTCTGGCATATCCTTCTTCGTGTTCGCAAAGGACCTCTCGCGAACGCGAAGACCTGGTCGCGAACGCGAAGTGATGAGGGATTTACCCTTCGCGAATGCGAACGCGAAGCACTTGGGGACCTAGGGGAGGGTTGGTTGTTCCTTCATTGCGAACGCGAGCAATGTTTCGCGAACGCGAAGGCCAGAGGGAGTAACCATCGCGAACACGAGCAGGGTCTCGTGAACGCGAAGGCTTGGCAGCCAGTACCCTTCGCGATGCGACAGTGGCCTCACGAAAGCGATGCACACTGTCGCCCAGTGCATAAAACAGAATCAAACACGGATTTAAGCCATTTCTTCAACATTTTTCAAGAACCAAACGTGTAGAGGCGATTTTCAAGAGTCATTATCTTCCCCAAAGTGTTGGTAAGTGATTATAAACCATTTACTTTCAATTACCCATTACATTTCTTGAATTATCAACCTAAATGCTTGAGTTTTTGCATGGTAGAATTAGGGGTTAGGGTAGAAAACTAGGAATTTTGGAAATTTGGGAATTTAGACCTCAATTTAAGGTCGGATTCTAAAACTAATTACATATTCGGGCTTGGGGGTGAATGGGTAAAAGGATTTTGGTCCGAACCTCGGGTTTTGACCAAGCGGGCCCGAGGTAGATTTTTCGACTTTTAAGAGGAAAAATTTGGAAAATTTAATTTATGCAATATAATTGATTCCTTTAGCAATATTTGATATTATTGAGTCATTTTTGAATAGAGACGAGTGGTTTGGAGGTGAATTCCAAAGGAAAAGCTGTGATTGAGAATTAAGTGGCCTTCGGAACAAAGTAAGTGTTGTATCTAACCCTGACATGAGGGAAATTAGGAACCTTAGATTATTTGCTAAGTGAAATTCATGTGAGCGGCGTATATGTGAGGTGACGAATACTTATGCGCCGCCAATTTACCTATTTTTCCATGTTTATTCCGTTTTTATTATATTGTCTTTTTCCTATGCCTAATTGTTGCATGTTTATACTAGTGTTGTTAAATTGATCATGATTATCATGTTTACGGATTTTCTGTTGGTAATCGAGTATTTATTTAAAAGTTGAGATTTATATTGTGGAACCAATGTTGAAGTAAGGTATGTACATGTTATTCTATCTCCCTGTTGTTATTTATGCATTGCATTATGGTAAGGGAGAGTGTTAATGCACGAAGGGTGATGCCGTGCCATATTGTGAGTGTTAATGCACGAAGGGTGATGCCGTGCCATATTATGAGTGTTAATGCACGAAGGGTGATGCCGTACCATATTGTGAGTATTAATGCATGAAGGGTGATGTCATGCCATATTATGAGTGATAATGCACGAAGGGTGATGTCATGTCATTTCTATTGATTTTTATGGTGAGATTGAGAGTAAAAGCACGAAGGGTGATGCCGTGCATTTTTCCTTTAAAATATTCACTATTCCTGTTGATTCATGGTATATTGACTGCTCTGGTTATCATTCTGTTGTAGTTCTTTATCTCGTATTCCCCTCAGTATGTTCCCCTCCAGATATTTCCTGTCTAGTTCTTCATTTCTGTTATTTGTATATACACTATTAAATTGTATAGGTTGATTCGTAGGTGCCTTGCCTTAGCCTTGTCACTACTTCGTCGAGGTTAGGCTCGACACTTACCAGTACATAGGGTCAGTTGTACTGATACTGCACTCTGCACTTTCTGTGCAAATTTTAATACCGGCTTGGGTTGATCGATATTTTGCTATTGGTCCGCTGTCCGGAGACTCAAGGTAGATATGTCGGCGTTCATAGACCTTGAAGTCCTTGACTATCTTTTCTGTTCTACTATTTTTTTTCATTCAGACAGTTTTATTTCTTTCAGACTATTACTTGTAGTAAATTCTAGAATGCTCGTGAATTGTGACTCCAGATCTGGGTGGTAGTGATTAATATAGTTTTATAATATTCCGCACTTATTATATTTCATATTAGTTAATTATTATTATTTACTGAATGGAAATAAGGAATTGGTTTAATGATTCTCTAACTTTGGCTTGCCTAGCAAGTGAAATGTTAGGCGCCATCATGGTCCCGTTGGTGGGAATTTCGGGTCATGACAGTTGGTATCAGAGCACTAGTTTGCCTTGGTCTCACGATTCACGAGCAGGCTTAGTAGAGTCTGGAGGATCGGTATGGAGACGTAGGTGCTTATCTTCCAGAGGCTACGAAGTTTAGGAACACGTTTCACTTATATTTTTCTCTGTCGTGCGATTTCGCTTTCTCAATACTGATTGAACTCTTCTACTCTTATTCTCTCGCAGATGGAGAGAACACGTACCGCTTCCTCAGCTGAGCAGCCTCCAGTGGCAGCTCCTACGTGGGGCAGAGGTCGAGGCCCAGACCGTGCTAGAGGATGAGGCAGGGGCAGGGCTCAGCCTAGAGCCCGAGTAGCAGCCCCAACAGTGGAACCTCAGATAGAGCTTGACGAGGAGGTTCCAGCCCAGATTGTTCCTCTAAAAACATCATACGAACTTGCTCGCGCGATCAAATCGCGAAAATAACACCTAGAACTACTAATTTAGCACCAAATCAAATGAAATTCTCAAGAACACTTTAAAATCTCTATCTTCTCAACTGGACGTCCGAATCACGTCAAATCAACTCCGTTTCTCACCAATTTCACAAACAAGTCTTAATATCATAATGAAAATGTACCGGGCTCCGGAACCAAAATACGGACCCGACACTCACAATGCCAAACATCAATTAATTCTTAAAAACAATTAAGTTTTATCAAAAATTCACAACTCAAGCTAGGGACCTCCGAATTTGATTCCGGGCATACGCCCAGGTCCCTAATTCGATACGGACCGACCGGGACCGTCAAAACACGGATCTTGGCCCATTTACCAAAAATGTTGACTGAAGTGACCTAAAATCAACTTTTTAAGGCAATAATTCTTATTTTTATTAGTTTTCAATATAACAAGTAGCTGGTAAATTAAAATTAGAACTAGCACAATTTGCAGAATTAGAAGCCTTTGCACAATTTGCTTCTGATCTCGATAAAGCTACTCAGAATCAATTGGCAAGAGGTCAACGATTACGTGAATTGCTTAAACAATCCCAATCAGCTCCTCTCACGGTAGAAGAGCAGATAATGACTATTTATACCGGAACAAATGGCTATCTTGATTCATTAGAAGTTGGACAGGTAAGGAAATTTCTTGTTGAGCTACGTACTTACTTAAAAACTAATAAACCTCAGTTCCAAGAAATCATATCTTCTACCAAGACATTTACCGAGGAAGCAGAAGCCCTTTTGAAAGAAGCTATTCAGGAACAAATGGACCGTTTTATACTTCAGGAACAAGCATAAATAAATATTGATCACTTTTGTCTTAATCTTAATAAAAAAAGGAATCAAGCGTCTTGGATTCAAATATTCAAACAGTCTTTCTTGCTATCGAAATCTAAAATATATATATATATATATGGAAATAAATTGCGTCCAATAGGATTTGAACCTATACCAAAGGTTTAGAAGACCTCTGTCCTATCCATTAGACAATGGACGNAAAGCTTTTTGAAAACATGCCCGAACTGCATACGTAAATCGAGGAGGGTAAAAATGAGATTTTTAGGGCTTAAGAGCGCAAAATCGAGTTCTAAAACATAAGATGACCTTTTGGGTCATCACAGTGTGTGTGAGAGAGTGTGTGTATGTGTTTTTTTAAATTACTTTTATATGGATACTATATCCTGTCTATATATATATATATATATGTACATAATATTTAATTGATTTAACATCCTAAATTATAATATTCAATATTTAATATCGAATATAGCTTTTATATATATATATATATATATATTTAATTTATTTAACATCCTAAATTTTAATATTCAATATTTAATTTCGAATATAGCTTTTATATATATACCCAATTTCACCTATAGGTCGTGATGGCGCCCAACACTACAGCTAGGCAAGCCAACTAGTAATTTAAACATGTATTCAATCTTTTTAAAATTAACCGAGTAATTAAACTCTTCTTACTAGCAGGAATTTAGACAATATGATAAGATTTAGTAAATTAAATAATCAAGAAAATAATTAAATCCAAAACTTTTGCTAGTGTGTGTGCCAAGAGCCGGTGTTACAAGTGTATGAGCATCTAGTAGATTATACAAAAATTCAAATACTGTCTGAAATAAAATAGTTAAAATAAAAATTCAGGAAGAGGCACTGATTGCTGCAGAATGGCTCAGAAGAGCAGCTAACCACGAAGCCTCTAGATATTGTGGGGCCGCACCGATAGGTCCAACTATAGCACATGTATCAGATCCTGCACAAAAAGTGCAGTAAGTGTAGCATGAGTACGTAAACAATGTGTACCCATTAAGTATCAAGCCTAATCTCGAAGAGGTAGAGACGAGATGGTCGACTTTGACACTCACTAAGGGTCAATAATAATAAATAAAATAAAAATAAAAATATTTAAATCAATATTATTCACAGAATTAATAATAATTTTATTTAACCAACATATATAATTAAACTTCCATCAAATGCAACAATTCCCAATCTATTAAATAAATTCACAAGTTGCAATTAAAATATCAAGGTATCGTGTAATTATTATTTTTATTAGGCACGATTTCTGCCGAGGTCGTACGGTCCGATCCAGAGTGTCGTGTACACTGTCGAGGGACGTGCGACGTGATCCATAGATGCATCTATACTGCCGAGGCGTTCGGCCCGCTCCACAAGAAAGGAGGACATTTTCTTATGTACCTCCGGAATGAGAGTGTATTTATTATAAGATTAATTCGAGAGGATGAACAATTTTTTTTAACAATTAATTAATTTAAACAGAAAATTAAGTATATGAGGTTTCCATCTCTTACTATCTTTCCCTAACAATTCACAATATATAACAAATAATTTAATTAAATAAAGAATACAATTTACACACGTAATTCATGATTTTTGAGTCCTAAACTACCCAGACTTAAGCATAAATAGTAGTTATGTACGGACTCTCGTCACCTCGTACGTACGTAGCCCCCATATTTAGCAATAATTATTAATTTAAATTACAAATGGGATAAATTCCCCCTTACAAGATTAGACAAGAGCCTTACCTTGTCTCAAAGTCCACTTTTTCGATCAAATGTCGCGTAAAGCTTCAATTCGATGACGAAAAATCCGAAACTATCCAAAAGTTACATAAATTAATTAATACATGATCACTAATTCGAAATTTATCTATTAAATAAATTACCCTACCCAAAATGGTAAAATTCCTAAAATTCACCCTGGGCCCACGTGCCCGGATTCCGAAAATTTTCGGAGGAAAACGTTAACCATAATCTCAAGAACTCAAATATATAATTTTTATCCAATTCCATAACTATTTTCGTGGTTAAAATCTCATTTTTATACAAATCTAGGTTTTTCATCTAAACCTTTGATTTCTAAGATTTACCAGTTATAATCTACCCAAAATCTATGTATTTAACTCAAGGTATGTAGAATTAACTTACTTTCCTATTGCTAGTTGAAATCCCCTCTCAAAAAGCTCTCAAATTGCCCAAACATGGAAGAAAAACGGGTTAAAATGAACTGAGCCTCGTCCGTTTTTAAGGTTCTGTCCACGCAGGTTTTTCACACATGCGAAGGGATTGACTGCACCTGTGGCTTCGCACTTGCGGAAATTCCTCGCAGGTGCGAGTTTCACTCGCCTGGACCAAGGTCGCATCTGTGCACACTGCTTCGCACCTACGTGTTTGCAGGTGCGCCAAAATGCTGCATCTGTGGCGATGGCCTCCCCTTCCCTTTTCCGCTTCTGCGAACAAAATTCGCATCTACGAGGGTCGTACCTGCGGTTGTCCAAGCGCATGTGCGATCGTACCAGAAGCAGAAAGCTTCAATTCTTCCTCCAAATTCTAAAATTGGTCCGAGCCTCGTCCGGTTAACCCTCGGGGCCACGCCCGAACATTCCAATAAGTTTGAAATCATAAAACGGACTTGCTCGAACACTCGGAACGTGTAAAACAACATCAAAACTAAAAATCATACCTCAAACCAAATTGATTCAACTTAGAAATTTCAAATTCTTCAAACTTACGCCGAACGCACCAAAACATATTTATACTACTCGGAATGACACGAAACTTTGCGTGCAAGTCTCAAATCACCATACAGAACTATTCCCAAACTCGGAATTTCAAACGGACCTCGATTACTCCAAAACCTACTCCTAAATTTAGAGAATTTTAAACCTTCAAATAATTAATGTTCACTATTAAGCGCTAAAACGCTCTCGGGTTATCCAAAACCAGATTCGAACATACGCCCAAGTCCGAAATCATCATACGAACCTATTGGAACCGTCAAATCCCGATTCCGGGGTCGTTTTCTCAAAATGTAGACCGAAGTCAAACTTGTCATTTTAAAGCCAAACTAAGGAACCAGTTGTTCCGATTTCAACCCGATCACTTCCAAATTCTAAACCAACCATCCCCGTAAGTCATATATTAATTAAAGCACATACAGATAGTTTTATTTAGGGAAACAGGATTCTAAAAGTCAAAATGACCGGTTGGGTCATTACATTCTCCACCTCTTAAACTAACGTTTGTCCTCAAACGGGTTTAGAATTGTACATGAAGTGCTGAATAAGTGTGGATATCTGCTCCGCATGTTTTCCTAGACTTCTTAAGTCGCTTCCTCGACTGGTTGGCCCCTCCACTGGACCTTTACTGCAGAAGTCTTCTTGGACCTCAACTGGCAAACCTGTTTATCAACAATGGCAATTGGCTCCTCTTCATAACCAAAGCTATTATCTAGCTGAACTGTGCTGACGTCTAACACATGTGATAGGTTGACATGATACTTTTAGAGCATAGATACATGGAAAACTGGATGAACTCCTGATAGTATGCGAGGCAAAGCAAGCTCGTAAGCAACCTCCCCAACTCATCTCAACACCTCAAATGGGCCTATAAACTTTGGGCTCAACTTCCCCTTTTTCCCAAATCTCATGATTCCCTTCATCGGCGAAACTTTCAAGAGAACTTTTTCACCTACCATAAAAGATAAGTTACGCACTTTCTGATCTACGTAACTCTTCTGTCTGGACTGTGCTGTACGAAGTTGCTCCTGAATCAACTTTACCTTTTCCAAGGCATCTTTCACCAAATCAGTATCATATAACTTAGCCTCACCAGGCTCAAACCATCTGATGGGCGAACGACATCGCCGACCATATAAAGCCTCAAATGGAGCCATCTCGATACTGGATTGGTAACTGTTATTATAAGCAAACTCGGTCAAAGGCAAGAAACGATCCCACTTGCCTTCAAAGTCAATCACACATGCCCTGAGCATATCCTCCAAAATCTGAATTGTACGCTGTGATTGCCCATTGGTCTGTGGATGAAAGGTTGTGCTGAGCGCTACACGGGTCCCCAATTCACTCTGTACTGCTCTCCAGAAATGTGAAGTAAACTGAGGCCTCTATATGATATGATAGAAATTGGCGCACCGTGCACCCGGACTATCTCCTGAATATATAACTGGGCCAACCTCTCTGAAGTATACGTAGTCACAACAGGAATAAAGTGCCGACTTGGTCAACCTGTCGACAATGACCCAAACTGCATCAAACTTCCACAAGGTCCGCGGCAACCCAACTACGAAGTCTATAGTGATGCTTTCCCATTTCCACTCTGGTATAGTCAACAGCTGAAGTAGGCCACCTGGCCTCTGGTGCTCATATTTAACTTGCTGGAAATGTAGACACCTAGTTACATACTCAACTATGTCCTTTTTCATTCGCCGCCACCAATAATGCTGCCTCAGGTCACGATACATCTTCGTAGTGCCTGGATGAATAGAATATCGAGAACTGTATGCCTTCTCTAGGATTTGTTTTCCTCAGTCCATCCATATTAGGAACATATAGACGATCCTGGAGTCGCAGAACACCATCCGCGCTAATAATAACTTCCTTGGCACTACCCCGTAGTACCGTTTCTCGAAGAACCATTAAGTGTGGATCATCATTCTGGCGAGCCTTAATCTGCTCAAATAATTAAGACTGGGCCATGATACATGCAAGAACTGGGATGGGCTCTGAAATATCCAACCTCACAAATCTGTTAGCCAAGGACTGAATATCCAAAGCTAATGGCCGCTCCTCTGCTAAAATGAAAGCCAAACTACCCATACTCTCCGCCTTTCTACTCAAGGTATCTGCAACCACAATTGCTTTGTCGGATGATACAGGATAGTAATATCATAATCTTTTAGTAACTCAAGCCATCTGCGCTATCTCAAATTTAGGTCCCCCTGCTTGAACAAATGCTGCAAACTACGATGATTAGTGTAAACTTCACAAGACACCCCACAAAGATAATGCCTCCAAATCTTAAGAGCGTGAACAATCGCAGCTAATTCCAAATCATGCACTGGATAATTTTTCTCGTGGGGCTTCATCTGACGTGAAGCATACGCAATAAATCACCCTTCCTGCATCAATATACAACCTAAGCCAATGTGTGAAATGTCACAATACACTGTATACATCCCGAACCGAAAGGCAACACTAACACTGGTGCTGTAGTCAATGCTGTATTGAGCTTCTGAAATCTTACCTCACAATCATCAGACCATCGGAACGGAGCACTCTTATGGGTTAATTTTGTCAAAGGTGCTGCAATAGATGAAAAACCTTCCACGAACCGACGATAATAACATGCTAAGCCCAGAAAACTCCTGATCTTAGTCGCCGAAGTGGGACGATGCCAATTCTGAACTGCCTCAATCTTTTTGGGATAAACTTTAATGCCCTTGCCCGATACAACATGCCCCAAAAATGCTACAGACTCTAGCTAGAACTCACATTTGGAGAACTTAGCATATAGCTTTTGTTCCCGCGACGTCTGAAGCACCACTCTCATATGCTGCTCGTGCTCTTCCTTATTGCGCGAGTAAATCAAAATATCATCAATGAAGACAATGACAAACGAATCAATATATGGTCTGAATACCCTGTTCATCAAATCCAATAACACTGCAGGGCGTTAGATGAACCAAAGGACATCATCAGAAGCTCATAATGACCATATCTAGTCCGGAAAGCAGTCTTTGGAATATCTGAATCCCGAATCTTCAACTGATGGTATCCCGACCTCAAGTCGAGATCTTAGGGAACACCCTAGCACCCTGTAACTGGTCAAATAATCAATATGCGGCAACGGGTACTTGTTCTTAATAGTGACTTTATTCAATTGATGATAATCAATATACATTCACATCGTTCCATCCTTCTTCTTTACAAATAATACTGGTGCACCCCAAGGCGATACATTCGCTCTGATGAACCCTTTGGCTAGTAACTCCTCAAGCTGTTCTTTCAACTCCTTCAATTCTTTTTGAGCCATGCGATACTGTGGGATAGATATAGACTGGGTAACCGGAGCCAAATCAATACAGAAATCAATATCACGATCATGTGACATGCCTGGAAGATCTGAAGGAAATACATCGGAGAACTCCCGAACTACAGGAACTGAATCAATAGTCGGAGTCTCTGCAGTAGTATCTCGAACGTAGGATAGATAAGCTAAACAACCCTTCTCAACCATGTGTTGAGCCTTCATAAAAGAAATAACTCGATTAGATGCACTAACAGACAAACCCTTCCACTCCAACCTAGGAAATTCTAGAATAGCCAAGGTAACAGTCTTGGCATGGCAATCTAGGATAGCATGATATGGAGATAACCAGTCCATGCCCAGAATGATTTCAAAGTCGGTCATCTCAAGCAATATGAGATCTGCTCTAGTTTCATAACCATAGAATGTAATAAAACAAGACCGATAGATCTGATTCACAACAACAGAATTGCCCACAGTAGTGGACACATAAAAAAGAGTACTGAAGGACTCACGAGAAACACCCAGGAAATGAGCAAATAGAGACAACACATAGGAATATGTAGACCCTGGATCAAATAATACGGAGGCATCTTTGCTGCAAACAGAAATAATACATGTAATCACGACATCTGAGGCCTCTGCATCTGGTCTGGCTGGAAAATCATAGAACTGAGCTGGAGCACCAACTGGCTAGCCTCCGCCTGGCTGACCTCCACCTCTAGGACGGTCCTTACCCACCTGTTCTCCACCTCTTGGTGGTCGGACGACTGGTGGAGCAACTGATGCGGTAATCATAGGCTGCTGACCCTATTGCACTGGTCTACCCCAAAGCCTAGGGCAAAGTCTCCATATGTGACTGGGATCCCCGCACTCGTTACAACTCTTCGATGCGATGGGCTGCTGACTAAGAATCTAGACCTGGTGACCCGAATACCCACTGGAAGAACCCTGAATAGCTGGTGGGCGATAAGAACTCTCTAGCATAGCACTAAAATAAGGTTGCACTGGAGGACCCCGAGGAGGTGGTGGTGCTGGATATGGGTGCGTGTTGGACTGCCCTCTCACGAACTGACCTCTGCCCCTAGACGGAGCACCTCTGAACTCTCCAGAATATCTAAATCGTTTATCTCTCATAACCTGCTCTCGGCTATGCTGACGCACACCCTCAATCCTCTGGGCTATCTCTACGACTAGATCATAAGAAGTACCTATCTCAACCTCTCGAGCCATAGTGGCCTGAATGCCAGTATGTAAACCCGCAACAAACCTACGCACTCTCTTCGCCTTAGTAGGGAGTATCATAAGTGCATGGCGAGATAACTCGGAGAACCTCGCCTCGTAATCGGTCACTGACATCTGACCCTGCTGGATCTGCTCAAACTAAAACCACAACTCTTCCCTCTGGAAGGGTGGAATATACTTGTCCAAACAAATACGGGTGAATCTGTCCCAAGTCATGGGAGAAGAATCTGCTGGTCTACCAAGAAGATAGGACTTCCACCATCTACGGGCCCTGCCCTCTAGCTGAAAAGTAGCAAAGTCTACCCCATGAGATTCCAATATCCTCATTTTGTGCAGTTTGTCCCTGCACCGATCAATGAAGTCCTGGGGATCCTCATGTCTCTCACCCCCAAAGACAGGAGGATGTAGTCTAGTTAATATGTCCAATAGTTTCTGCGGATCAGCGGCTGCAGCTGGCCTAGGCTTAGGTGTAGCTACTGGCACTGGCTGGGCTCCACCGACGGGTAGTGCACATTGGGTCTGATATACAGCAGCTGCTTGCCCATGAGCCTGTGCGGTAGGGGTCTGTGCTCCCCTGCCCGCCTGAGATGTGGCTGGGTCTACCGAATATAAATCGGCCTGAGTCATAGTATCCATGAACCGCAACATATGACCCATGACATCCTAGAATCCCGGTGCAGATGTGAAATCCACTGGAGCTACCTCTGCCACAGGCACCTTGCCCTGTTTCTCAATGATGAGATCCTCTGCTGGACCTACTGGTGGCCTAATTGGAACAGTCCTGGGACGTCCTCGTCCCCTACCATGGGTTGGAGCCCTCCCTCGGCCTCTAAGAACTAGGGCAGTAACTCTTCCCTGGTCTGGATCCTTGTTAGAGTGCGTTCTCACCATCTGTGAGATAATAAGAGAAAGATATTTAGTACTACATCAATCGCATGATGGAATATGAAGAAAGGTAGTTTCCTAATACCCTATAGCCTCTCGAAGATAAGTACATGCATCTCCGTACCGATCCGCAAGACACTATTAGGTCTGCTCATAATTTGTGAGACCTACGTGAACCTAGTACTCTGATATCATGTTGTCACGACCTAATTTCAACTATAGGTCGTGATGGCGCCCAACACTACAGCTAGGCAAGCCAATTAGTAATTTAAACACGTATTCAATCCTTTTAAAATTAACCGAGTAATTAAACTCTTCTTACTTGCAGGAATTTAGACAATATGAAAAGATTTAGTAAATTAAATAATCAAGAAAATAATTAAATCCAAAAAATTTACTAGTGTGTGTGCCAAGACCTGGTGTCACAAGTGTATGAGCATCTAGTAGATTATACAAAAATTCAAATACTGTCTGAAATAAAATAGATAGAATAAAAATTCAGGAACATGCACTGATTGCTACAGAATGGCTCAGAAGTTTAGCTAACCACTAAGCCTCTGGATATCGTGGGTGCGCGCCGATAGGTCCAACTATAGCACCTGTATTAGATCCTGTACAAAAAGTGCAGCAAGTGTAGTATGAGTACGTAAACAATGTGTACCCAGTAAGTATCAAGCCTAATCTTGAAGACGTAGAGACGAGATGGTCGACTTTGACACTCACTAAGGGTCAATAATAATAAATAAAATAAAAATAAAAATATTTAAATCAACATGATTCATAGAGTTAACAATAATTTTATTTAACCAACAGAAATAATTAAAATTCCTTCAAATGCAACAATTCCCAATCTATTAATTAAATTCACAAGCTGCAATTAAAATATCAAGGTATCGTGTAATTATTATTTTTATTAGGCACGATTTCTGCTGAGGTCGTACGNGATTTCTGTCGAGGTCATACGGCCCGATCCAGAGTGTCGTGTACACTGTCGAGGAACTTGCAACGCGATCCATAGATGCATCTATACTGCCGAGGCGTTCGGCCCGCTCCACAAGAAAGCAGGACATTTTCTTATGTACCTCTGGAATAAGAGTGTATTTATTATAAGATTAATTCGAGAGGATGAACAATTTTCTTTAACAATTAATTAATTTAAACAGAAAATAAAGTATATGAGGTTTCCATCTTTTACTATCTTTCCCTAACAATTCATAAGATATTACAAATAATTTAATTAAATAAAAAATATAATTTACACACGTAATTCATGATTTTTGAGTCCTAAACTACCCGGACTTAAGCATAAACAGTAGCTATGTACGGACTCTCATCACCTCCTGCATACGTAGCCCTTATATTTAGCAACAATTATTAATTTAAATCACCTAAGGGGTAAATTCTCCCTCACAAGATGTGATGACCCAAAAGGTCATCTTTAAATTTAATAATCAATTCTGTATTCTAAGACATCAAAAAGCACTATTTATCATTCCTAGACTTGCGTGTACAGTCCGTATGATTTTCCGGAAAGTTTTTATGTGAAAAATGGATTAAAATGTGAAATAGAGCCTTAAAACTCAACTGAGTTGACTTTGGTCAACATTTTGAGCAAATAGACTCGGATCAGTATTTTGACAGTTTCGGTAGGTCCGTATCGTGATTTGGGTCTTGAGCGTATACCCGAAATATAATTTGGAGGTCCCTAGCTCAAGTTATGACCATTTAACGGAAACTAGTAATTTAAAGGCTAAAGATTTCCAAAATTTTGGCCACGGATTTGACTTTTTGATATCGGGGTCCGAATCCGATTTCGAAAATTTGAATAGCTCCGTTATGTCATTTATGACTTGTGTGCCAAATTGGAAATCATTCCAGGTTCATTTAACATGTTTCGGCACAAGTTTTGTAAATTGAAAAGTTTGAAACTCAAAAGTTCGAATTGAGGTGTGAATTGTAATTTCGATGTTATTTGATGTGATTTGAGACCCCGAGTAAGTCCGTGTTATGTTACGGGACTGGTCGGTATAATTGGATGAGATCCTGAGGGGCTCGGGTTAGTTTCAAACCATTCTTTTTAAATATTGTAGGTCTGGTTCTTGTGTGTCGCACCTGCGCAATTTTGGCCGCAGGTGCGAGGTCGCTTCTGTGGCTGAGAGACCGCAAATACGGAGGTCTCGCTTATGCGTAGTCGCATCTGCGACGTGAAGGTCCGCAGATGCGGTCCTCTGCTGGGCAGCCTTGCTCCACAAATGCGAGCTTTGTCTCGCAAATACGAGGCCGCAGGTGCGAAAATATAGCCCGCAGATGCGAAAATGCTAGGCAAAATACATAAAATCGGGTTTTAGCCATTTTTACTTATTTTTGAGTTTTGCGTCTCAGATTTTGGCGATTCCAAAGGGAGTTTTCACGACTTTGAATTGGGTAAGTGTTCTATAACCAAAAGTGATTATATTTCATAAATCCATGTCTATATTCATCATTTATTTCAGATTTAGATGGAAGAAATTGTAATGTTTGTAAAACTTCCCAAAAACGAAAAATTTAGATTTGAAGGTCCATTTGACATCGGAATTTAGTAATTTTTGTATGGTTTGACTCATCTCTGAATGAGTATTCGGATTTCATAAGTTTTTTCGAGATTCTAGACGTGGGCCCCAATGTTGATTTTTGAGATGAATTTGAGATTTTAATCCAGAAAATTAGTAAATTCATATGGAATTAATTCTTACGATTTGTATTAAGTATACTGAATTTTTTATGACTAGATTTGAGGATTTCAGACACGAAATTGCGAGGCAGAGGTTTATTGGATTCTTGAATTTGGTTGCAAAGCGTGGTAAGTGTCGTGGTTAACCTTGACTTGAGGGAGCAGGACTTAATTGTCTATTTTGCTACATGATTTAATGTGCGAGTATAACGTATATGTGAGGTAACGAGTACTTATGCGTTGTGGTTAAGTCAAAACATGCAAGTGAAATTTGTTTATTGTGATAAATTATCTATTTAATTAAGATATTCCTGCTTATGTTTATTATTGATTATTTGATCATTATTCGTGAAATTATTATCCATTTAATTATTGTTGAATATTTTGGAAGGTGGAGTCGGTATTTCGGAATTGAATTGATTGATAAGTGCATATCCCCGCATTTAAATACTCTTCTGAATTTATATTATTATTTTCATGGTAAGGAAGAGTGTAAAAACACGAAGGGTGTTGCTGTGCCATTTGTGAGTGTAAAAGCACGAAGGATGTTACCGTGCCATTTGTGAGTGTAAAAGCACGAAGTGTGTTGCCGTGCCATTTTTGAGTGTAAGAGCACGAAGGGTGTTGCCGTGCTATTTGTGAGTGTAAAAGCACGAAGGGTGATGCCGTGTCAAATGAGAGTAAAAGCACGAAGGGTGGTGCCGTTCCATTTTCATATTATTATTTGCTCATTTTATTGTTGATAAATTAATTGGCTGCTAAGTGACACTTCTCCTGCTGAAATTATTTTATCATTCCCCTTCCCATGTTCCCTCCCAATTTATAAATTTATAAATTGTTATTTGTTGTATTATTTTTACTTTGTATTTGTATATACTAGTATAAGTGGTTTACATACGTGTCTTGTCATAGCCTTGTCACTACTTCGTCGAGGTTAGGCTCGGCACTTACTAGTACATGGGATCGGTTGTACTGATACTGCACTCTGCACTTCTTGTGCAGATTTTGGAGTTGGTCCCAACGGCGTACTGTAGATTTTCCCGGATACAGATACCAGTGGAGATTTGAGGTATAACTGCACAACGTTCGCAGTTTTGAAGTCCCCTTCTATATTATCTCAGCTGTGTATTATATTTCAAACAACTTGAATTTTATTCAGACCTTTATTTGTATTATTCTAGAAGCTCGTGCACTTGTGACTCCAGTTCTGGGATGATATTTAGACATCTCTATTAGTATGTATTATTCACTACATTTAAGACCTTACTTACGCATTTGTTTCATTGTTATTTATTAGTTTAAAATTGTTTTAAAAATAGCTAATATTATTCTAACATTGGCTTGCCTAGCAAGTGAAATGTTAGGCGCCATCACGGCCCCGAAGGTGGGAATTTCGGATCGTGATAGTTGGTATCAGAGCACTAGGTTACATAGGTCTCATGAGTCACGAGCAAGCTTAGTAGAGTCAGAAGGATCGGTACGGAGATGTTTGTACTTATCTCTTAGAGGCTATGAAGTTTAGGAACAATATCACTTCTTTCTTATCCTATCGTGCGATCTTATTATATCAATGATAATTGAACCATTCTATTCTTATTTTCTCGCATATGGCGAGAATACGTAATACATCTACTGAGGGACAGGGACCAGAGCCCCCAGTGGAAACTATGGCCAGGGGTAGAGCTCGAGCAATAGCACCTGTTGTAGAACCTCAGGTGGATCTTCAGGAGGAGGTTCCCGTTCAAACTGTACCGGTTGGACCAGTTCAGCTCCTGGAAGGATTTATAGCTACTCTAGTGCTTCAGGATGCTCTAGTCCGTTTGGCAAGTCTTATGGAGGGCGTGGCCCAGAATGGTACTTTTCCAGTGGAACCATCCATCTCACAGGCTGGGGGAGGAGCATAAACTCCCACTACTCCCGCTCTGGAGCAGATGGCTCCCTAAAATCAGGCTCCAGCAGCCCCACTAATTGGGGTAGTTCAGCTAGTTGTTGCGGCACATACTGATGATAGGCCTGCCATGTCTTCTGAGGCCTTATTGAGACTGGATAAGTTTACTAAGCTCTTTCCAGTTCACTTCAGTGGTACACCTTCTGAGAAACCACATGACTATCTTGACCGCTGCCATGAGGTACTGCAGAACATGGGTATAGTTGAGACCACTGGGGGCGATTTTACTGTATTTCAGATGATGGGTTCCGCCAAGAGGTGGTGGAGAGATTATACATTGACCTGACCAGTTGGATTGCCTGCATTGACCTGGGAACAAATCTCACGACTATTTCTAGAGAAGTGTCTCCCTATCACATTGAGAGAGGATTACCGCAGGCAATTTGAGCGTCTATAGCAGGGCAGTATGACTATTACTCAGTATGAATCCAGTTTTGTAGATTTAGCCCGTCATGCTCTCCTTTTACTACCTATTGAGGGAGAGAGAGTGGAGAGGTGTATTGAGTTACTCACTCACCCTATCAGGCTTCAGATGGCCAAGGAGGCCAGAAGTGAGATTTCCTTTCAGGCGGCTGCTAATGTCACAAGGAGGATCGGGATGGTTCTTGCAAAGGAGAGAGGGCAGAGGTATGATAAGAGGCCTCGTCAGTTCAGTGGTTTCAGTGGTGCCTCGTCTGGAGGCAGGGGTAATTTTGGTAGGTGTCATCCTCCCAGACCGTTTCATTTAGCACTTCAGGCATCTCCCAGTGCTTCAGGGGAGTCACGGTCCTATTATGCCTTACTTTGGCCAGCCAACCTTTAGTGCACATTCAGCTTCTATCAGTGCACCACTACTCTAGAATCGCTACAGCGGTTATTCGGTCCGTACGGGTCAGCAGTCACAACAGCCGAGGTCCTGTTATAGTTGTGGTGATCCGAGGCACATTGCTAGATTCTGCCCCATGTCTCAGGGCAGCATACAACAACAGGGTTCTCGTGCTATGGTTCCATCACTGGTTGCTTCACCACCTACTCAGCTAGCTAAAGGTAGGGATCGGGCAACTAGAGGTGGAGGTCAGACCGTTAGAGGTGGAGGCCAGCCAGTTAGAGGTCGTCCCAAGGATGCAGTTCAGAGTGGTGGGGCCTAGCCCTAATTTTATGCTTTTCAATCTAGGCCTGAGGCCGAATCATCCGTGCCGTGATTACAGGTATTGTTCTAGTTTGCGATAGAGATGCTTCAGTTCTATTTGATACAGGATCTACTTATTCCTATGTGTTCTCTTATTTTGCTTCATATCTGGTGATTCCTCGTGATTCTCTAAGTGCTCCTATGTGTGTGTCCACTCCGGTGGGAGATTCTATCATGGTAGATCATGTCTATCATTCGTGTGGTTACTATTGGGAGTCTTGAGACTAGTGTGGATCTTCTACATCTTGATATGGTAGATTTTGATGTCATCTTGGGAATGGATTGGCTGTCACCTTATCATGCTATATTGGATTGTCATGCCAAGACGGTGACCCTAGCCATGCCGGGGTTACCTCGATTAGAGTGGAAATGAACTCTTAGTCATTCTACCAGCTGGGTTATTTCTTATATGAAGGCTCGGCGCATGGTCGAGAAAGGGTGTCTAGCCTATTTGGCTTATATTCGTGATCCCAGTGCGGACGTTCCTTTTATGGACTAAGAATCAGTTGTTCGTAAATTTCCAGAAGTATTTCCTGTAGATTTGTCGGGAATGCCACCCGATAGAGATATTGACTTCTGTATTGGACTAAGAACCAGTTGTTCGTAAATTTCCAGAAGTATTTCCTGTAGATTTGTCGGGAATGTCACCCTATAGAGATATTGACTTCTGTATTGATTTAGCTCCGGGCACTCAGCCCATTTCTATCCCACCATACCGTATGGCCCCGCCAGAGTTGAAAGAATTGAAGGATCAATTACAAGACTTACTTGATCAAGGATTCATTAGACCTAATGTCTCGCCCTGGGGTACACCAGTACTATTTGTAAAGAATAAAGATGGTTCAATGTGAATGTGTATAGATTATCGGTAGTTGAACAAGGCTACTATCAAGAAAAAGAATCCAATGCCAAGAATTGATGACTTATTCGATTAGCTTCAGGGTGCCAAGGTGGTTTCAAAGATTGACTTGAGGTCTGGATACCATCAGTTGAAGATTAGGGCATCTGATGTCCCTAAGATAGCTTTTCGGACTTGGTATATGCATTACAAATTCCTAGTGATGTCATTTGGGTTGACAAATTCCCCAACAACATTTATGGATTTGATGAATCGGGTGTTCAAACCCTATTTGGATTCTTTGGTGGTTGTATTCATTGATGATATCTTGATTTACTCCCGCAGTCGAGAGGAGCTTGAGCGACATCTTGGGAGTGTGCTTCAGACTTTGAAGAATAATCAGTTATATGCCAAATTTTCAAAATGTTAATTTTGGTTAGACTCAGTTGCCTTTTTGGGGCATGTTGTATCGTCAAAAGGCATTAATGTGTATCCTAAGAAGATTGAGGTTGTTCAGAATTGGCCTAGACTTACTTCAGTTACAGAGATCCGGAGTTTCCTAGGTTTGGTAGGTTATTATCGTCAGTTCGTGGAGGGGCTTTCATCTATAGCAACCGTATTGACCAGACTGACCTAGAAAGGTGTTCCATTCGGATGGTCAGATGAGTATGAGTTGAGCTTTCAGAAGCTCAAGACTGCTTTGACTACGACACTAGTGTTGGTATTACCCACAGGTTCAGGATCTTATACGGTGTATTATGATGCATCTTACGTTGGGCTTGGTGCAGTATTGATGCAAGATGGCAAGGTGATTGCATATGCGTCGTGGCAGTTGAATGTTCATGAGAAGAATTATCCTGTTCATGACTTAGAATTGGTAGCCATTGTCCACGCTTTGAAGATTTGGAGACATTACCTTTACGGTGTCTCGTGTGAGGTATTTACTGATCATCGTAGCCTACAGTATCTATTCAGGTAAAAAGATCTCAATTTGAGACAGAGAAGATGGTTGGAGTTGTTGAAAGATTATGATATCACTATTTTGTATCACCCCGGAAAGGCCAATATGGTGGCTGATGCTTTAAGTAGAAAGGCTGTGAATATGGGCAGTTTTGCGTATATTCCGGTTGGTGAGAGACTGTTAGCTGCAGATGTTCAGACTTTGGCTAATCAGTTTGTGAGGTTAGATGTTTCGAAACCCAGTCGGGTTCTAGGTTGCACAGTCGCTCGATCTTGTTTGTATGAGCACATCAAAGAGCGGCAGTATGATGATCCTCATTTTATTTACTTGTCCTTAAGGACTCGGTGCGACGCGGTGATGCCAAACAGGTTGTTGTGGGGGAAGATGGAGTTCTGCGAATGCAGGGTCGTATTTGTGTGTTTAATGTGGATGGGCTTCATGAATTAATTCAGGAAGAGGCCCACAATTCCAAGTATTCTATTCATCTAGGTGCCGCCAAAATGTATTAAGATTTGCGGCAACGTTATTGGTGGAGTAGAATGAAGAAGGATATAGTTGCATTTGTGGCTCGGTGTCTAAATTGTCAGCAAGTTAAGTACGAGCATTAGAGACCTGGTGGTTTTCTTCAGAAGTTAGAAATTCCTGAGTGGAAGTGGGAGCGTATCACTATGGATTTTGTTGTTGGGCTTCCACGGACTCAGAGAAAATTTGACGCAGTTTGGGTCATTGTGGAGAGGTTAACCAGGTCAGCACATTTCATTCCAATGGCAGTTACCTATTCTTCAGAGCGGTTAGGTGAAATTTACATTCGTGAGATTGTCCGCCTTCACGGTGTGCCCGTGTCTATTATTTTAGATCGAGGTACGCAGTTTACCTCACACTTTGGGAGGGCTGTACAGCGTGAGTTAGGCATGCGGGTTGAGTTGAGTACAACATTTCATCCACAGACAGACGGACAGTCAGAGCGCACTATTCAGATATCGGAAGTTATGCTTCACGCCTGTGTTATAGACTTTGGAGGTTCTTGGGATCAGTTCTTGCCACTGGCATAGTTTGCTTATAATAATAGCTACCAGTCGAGCATTCAGATGGCTCCATATGGGGCATTATATGGAAGGCGATGTCGTTCGCCAATTGGCTGGTTTGAACCGGAAGAGGCTCGGCTTTTGGGTGCCGATTTGGTACAGGATGCCTTGGACAAAGTCAAAATTATTCAGGATCGACTTCGCACAACTCAATCTAGGCAAAAGATTTATGCCGACCATAAAGTTCATGATATTGCATTCATGGTTGGAGAAAGAATATTGCTCTGGGTTTCACGTTTGAAAGGTGTAATGAGGTTCGGAAAGAGGGGCAAGTTGAGCCTTAGGTATATTGGACCCTTCGAAATTCTTGAAAGGGTGGGTGAAGTAGCCTACATGCTTGCACTACCACCTAGTTTATCAGCAGTTCATCCGGCGTTCCATGTGTTTAAGCTACAAAAATATCATGGTGATCCGTCCCATATGTTGGATTTCAGCTCAGTCCAATTGGACAAGGATTTGACTTGTGAATAGGAGCCGGTAGCTATTCTATCCCGATAGGTCCGACAATTGAGGTCTAAGAGTTATCCTTTAGTTCGGGTACAATGGATGGGTCAGCCCGTAGAAGCATCTACCTGGGAGTCCGAGTCGGACATGCAGAGTAAATATCCACACCTTTTCACCAGCTCAGGTACTTTTTCTAATACCGTTCGAGGACGAACGTTTGTTTTAGAGATGGAGAATGTCATGACCCAAAAGGTCATATTTAAATTTAATAATTAATTCTGTATTCTAAGACCTCAAAAAGTACTATTTATCACTCCTCGACTTACATGCGTAGTCAGTATAATTTTTCGGAAAGTTTTTATGTGAAAAATAGATTAAAATGTGAAATAGAACCTTAAAACTCAAATGAGTTGACTTTGGACAATATTTTGAGCAAACAGACGCAGATCAGTATTTTGATAGTTCATATAGGTCCGTATCGTGATTTAGGACTTGGGCGTATGCCCGGAATTTAATTTGGAGGTAACTAGCTCAAGTTATGACCATTTAACGGAAACTAGTAATTTAAAAGCTAAGATTTCCAAAAGTTTGGCCACGGATTTGAATTTTTGATATCGGGGTCGGAATCCGATTCCGAAAATAGGAATAGCTCCGTTATGTCATTTATGACTTGTGTGCCAAATGTGAAGTCATTACGGATTCATTTAACATGTTTCGGCACAAGTTTTGTAAATTGAAAGGTTTGAAACTCAAAAGTTTGAATCTAGATGTGAATTGTAATTTCGATGTTATTTGATGTAATTTGAGACCCCAAGTAAGTCCGTGTTATGTTACGGGACTGGTTGGCATAATTAAACGAGGTCCCGAGGGGCTCGGGTGAGTTTCAGACGAGTTTCAGACCATTTTTGTAAAGATTGCAGGTCTGTTTCTGGTGTGTCGCACCTGCGCAATTTTGGCAGCAGGTGCGAGGTCGCTTCTGTGGCTAAGAGACCGCAAATGTGGAGGTCTCGCTTCTGCGGCTTCCTTCATGTTCTGCGTAGTCGCATCTGCGATGTAAAGGTCCGCAGATGCGGTCCTCTGCTGGGCAGGCTTGCTCCATAAATGCAGGCTTTGTCTCGCAAATGCGAGGCTGCAAGTGCGAAAATATAGCCCGCAGATGCGAAAATGCTGGACAAAACACATAAAATCGGGTTTTAGCCATTTTTACTCAATTTTGAGTTTTGAGTCTCGAATTTTGGTGATTCCAAAGGGATTTTTCACGAATTTGAATTGGGTAAGTGTTCTATAACCAAAAGTGATTATATTTCATAAATCCATGTCTATATTTATTATTTATTTCGGATTTAGATAGAAGAGATTGGAATTTTTGTAAAACTTTCCAAAAACGAAAAATTTAGATTTGAAGGTATATTTGACATCGGAATTTAGTATTTTTTGTATGGTTGGACTCATCTCGGAATTAGTGTTCGAATTTCATAAGTTTTTCTGAGATTCGAGACGTAGGCCCCACTAATGAGTTTTGAGATGAATTTCGGATTTTAATCCAGAAAATTAGTAAATTCATATGGAATTAATTCCTACAATTTGTATTGAGTATATTGAATTGTTTATGAATAGATTTGAGGATTTCAGACACGAATTCACAAGGCAAAGGTTTATTGGATTCTTGAATTTTGTTACAAAGCGAAGTAAGTGTCGTGGTTAACCTTGACTTGAGGGAGTAGGACTTAATTGTCTATTTGCTACATGATTTAATGTGCGGGTACAACTTATATGTGAGGTGACAAGTACTTATGCAATGTGGTTGAGTCAAAGCATGCGAGTGAAATTTGTTTATTGTGAATAATTGTCTATTTAATTAAGATATTCCTGCTTAAGTTTATTATTGATTATTTGATCATTATTCGTGAAATTATTATTCATTTAATTATTCTTAAATATTTTGGAAGGTGAAGTCGGTATTTTGGAATTGAATTGATTGATAAGTGTATATCCCCGCATTTAAATACTCTTCTGAATTTATATTATTATTTTCATGGTAAGGAAGAGTGTAAAAGCACGAAGGGTGTTGTCGTGCCATTTGTGAGTGTAAAAGCACGAAGGGTGTTGCCGTGCCATTTGTGAGTGTAAAAATACGAAGGGTGTTGCCATGCCATTTGTGTGTGTAAGAGCATTGTAACGACCCGGCCGATCGTTTTGAGAGTTAGAGCCCCGAACCCCTATTAACTGCTTTCCCCATATCTATTTCTGCTATTGTGACTTTCCAGGATGATTGGTTTTGAGTTTCAGAGTGTTTTGGGACACTTAGTCCTTAAATGAGAGCTTAAGCCTTAGGATTTGGACCGTAGTCGCAACTATATAAAGACGACTCCGGAATGGAATTTCGTCGGTTCCGTTAGCTCCGTAAGGTGATTTTTAGTTTAGGGGCGTGTGCGGATTGTGTTTTGGAGGTCCGCAGTTCATTTAGGCTTGAAATGGCAAAAGTCGAATTTTTAGAGTTTTGGGCCGGTAGTGGAATTTTTGATATCGTGGTCGTTTTCCTAAAGTTGGAGCAGGTACGTAATGTTGATTATGACTTGTGCGCAAAATTTGAAGTCAATCGGACGTGATTTGATAGGTTTCGGCATCGGTTGTAGAATTTTAAAATTTCAAGTTCTTTAAATTCGAATTGGAGGGTGATACATGATTTTAGCGTTGTTTGATGTGATTTGAGAGCTCGACTAAGTTCGTATGGTCTTTTAGGATTGGTTGGTATGTTTGGTCGAGGTCCCAGGGGCCTCGGGTGAGTTTCGGGTGCTTAACGGACTAGTTTTTGGACTTGAAAGATAGCAGATTTCTGGTATTTGTGTTGCAGACAATCCTTCATCACGTTCGAGTAGAAGCATCTGGGAAAGGCAGCTGAGTTGTTCTTTGCGTTCGTGACTTCGTTCCTGCGTTCGCGAAGATATGTAACACTAAGGCTACGCGTTCGCGATAAGGACCTCGCGTTCGCGTAGAGTCAACGGTCAGATGGGTTCCAGGCATGATAGCCTACGCGTTCGCGATGGATGTCCCGCATTCACGTAGGGTCAGACTAGTTGAGCTTCACCTGCACGACCAGTGCATCGCGTTCGCGATGAGTATATTTTGGTCTGAAGCAGCTTGTGCTCCGCGAACGCGAGGCTTTCACCGCATTCGCGAAGAAGGGCATACCTGGGCAGTGCTTAAACATTCCAAAAACGGGGGTTTTGTCATTTTACCAAACACTTGAGATAGGGAGCTTGGATTTGGACGAGCTTTTGAGGGATTTTCAGAGATATCAATTGGGTAACGATTCTTAACTCCTTTATGGTTATATCCCACTAATCTATCATTAATTTCCTCTTTAATTTCGGATTTTGGGGTTGAAATTAGGAAACATTTGGAAGAACTTTTTCAACAAAGATTTCGAGTTTTGAAGGGGATTTGTCGTCGGATTTGAGTAAATTTTATATGGTTAGACTCGTGAGCGATTGGGTATTCGTATTTTGTGACTTTTTCCTGATTCTGAGACGTGGGCCCCACGACCGATTTTTGAGTTAATTTCGGAAGTTTTGTTAAAGTGTTGATTTCATTAATTAGGTGAGTCTATTATGGTTGTATTTATGATATGTAATCGCTTTTGGCTAGATTTGGGCCATTCGGAGTTGGATATTAGTGGGAAAGGCATTTTGACCGATTGATTGAGCTTGGTTCGAGGTAAGTGGCTTGCCTAACTTCGTGTGGGGGAAATTCCCTTAAGATTTGGAACTATTGTGATATGTGAGCGTCGTGTACGTGAGGTGACGAGTACGTACACAATCTAGTTGTGGTAAAACCCGATTTTCTTACTGAGCAACAACATGTTTTCCTTTCTATTTTGAGTTATACAGTTTTTTATGAGTAATAATCTATTTTCATTCTTAATTGAGTTATCCCATATGTGTAGCTATCATGTTTAGTCTAATACAATATGTCTACGTGTCTTAATTGTTTATGTGAATTATGTGCAATATGCTTAGTGAATTTCCTGCTTCTTCCCTGACTAGTACTTAGCCTAAATTGTAAGAATTTCGTGATGTAGTTGTATTTCTGTCGTTCGCGCTGCATATTTACTTTGGGACTACGGAACTGTATTCCGGGAGATCCCCTTGCATATTTACATTTGGGACTACGAGACGGTATCTCGGGAGATCCCCTGCTGTGTTTTCTGTGTATTGAGCTATTACCTTCTATGATCTCATTATTGTTAAATTTCATCCCTTATTTTATTGCGGTATTACACTCTATATTGTTTTTATTTTATATTTGCCGGTAGGGCCCTAACCTGACCTCGTCACTACTCGACCGAGGTTAGGCTTGGCACTTACTGGGTACCGATTATGGTGTACTCATGCTACTCTCTGCATATGTTTTTCGTGTGCAGATCCAAGTGCACCTTATCAGCCGCACTATCAGTGAGCCGGGACAGCTTTGGAGACTTCAAGGTATATCTGCCGCGTCCGAGGACCTCGGAGTCCCTTTCTACTCTTTCTCATGTCCATTATCTTATGTATTTTCCTTGTTAGATTCTGATGTATAGAGACACTAGAATTTTCCTTCTGTAGTTTGTGATTCACGATATTCCGCGTTTTGGGATTACTGTGTATTATAAACAGTTAGTTGTTTAATTCATGTTGTCATTTCATTATTCCGCAAATTTTAGGCTTACCTAGTCATAGAGACTAGGTGCTGTCACGACGTCATACGTAGGAGAAATTGGGTCATGACTAATTGGTATCATAGCTTTTGGTTCATAGGTGTCGTGAGTCACAAACCGATTTAGTAGAGTCTCGCGGATCGGTATGGAGACATTTGCACTTATCTTCGGGAGGCTATGAAACTGTTAGGAAAATTTCACCACTTTGATTCCATGTCGTTCGAAAAATTTGTTGACTTCAAAGATTATAAACTTCTGTATTCTATTTTCTCACAGATGGTGAGGACACGCACAAGCGGATATGATGACCAGGCACCCGCGCCCCCTGCTAGAGCCGCGAGAGGACGGGGTCGGGGCCGGGGCCGGGGCCAGGGTAGAGGCAGAGGACATCTATGTGGTGCAGCCAGAGCACCCGCACGAGCTGCTACAGAGGAGCCCCCAGTGGCTCAAGCTGGAGGGCAGACACATGAGATACCTGTTGCTGCACCAACCCTCCAGGAGACTCTAGACCTATTTCTGAGCATGTTCAGCACCTTAGCTCAAGCTGGATTGATTCCATTTGCCCCTGCCACATCTCAGGCCGGGGGAGGAGTACAGACTCCCGTCGCCGGTACTCCAGAGCAGCAGGTTCGGGTCGACCAAGTTCTAGAGGTTGTGCTAATGCACCCGGTAGCTCCAGCTCAACCCGAGGTTAGGGCAGCAACTTTTGAGGTGGAGCAGCTCATACTTGAGAGGTACAAGAAGTACCACCCACCTACCTTTAGCGGATTGGCTACAGATGATGCTCAGGGTTTTCTGGAGGAGTGACATCGTATTCTCTGTACTATGGGCATAGTGGAGTTGAGCATGGTTTCTTTTACTACATTCTAGCTTAGAGGAGCAGTCTATCAGTGGTGGCGTGCTTATGAGTTGAGTAGTCCGACTGAGGCAGCTTCACTTACATAGACTCAGTTCTCGGACATATTTTTGAGAAAGTATGTCCCTCAAAGCCTCAGGGACTCATGGCACGTGCGAAGTTTGAGCAGCTACGCTAGGGTGCTATGACTGTGTCAGAGTATGCAGTCCGTTTCACTGATTTGGCCTGACATGCACCGGCCTTGGTTGCCACAGTTCGAGAGAGGGTTTGACGATTTATTGAGGGAATCTACCCCAGTATCAGGATTAGTATGGTCAGGGAGTTGGAGATGGATATTTCTTATCAGCAGGTTGTGAGTATCACCGGGAGATTAGAGGGCATTCTTGCCAGGGATAGAGAGGAGAGGGAGGCCAAGAGGTCTCGAGAGACTGGTTCTTATTCTGGTGCTCGTGCCCTAGCAGCTCGCCATGGTAGGGGTTATGTGAGTCATCCCGTCCATTCAACTCTTCTAGCCGCCAGTGGTATTCTGGTCCCTTCTAGGCCCCAGGAGCCGTATTATGCATCGACAGTATCTAGTGTGCCTCCTGTACAGGGTGTTGCTAGCTGTTAGTCCAGGAGACCTGTCCCGGGCCAGCCACAACAGCCACGCCCTCCCAGAGCTTGTTTTGAGTGTGGCGACACTTGCCATATAGTGAGGAATTTCCCCAGGATTGGTGTGCCTCCACAGACTTCTCATCCACATCGTGATCCACCGGGTCCTCATGCTATGATTATAGCACCAGCTGCCACCTCACCTGCTCAGCCAGCTCGAGGTGGAGGTCGGGGAGGTAGAGGTCGTCCTAGAGGGGGAGGCCAGGTCAGATATTATGCCCTTTCTGCTCGCACAGAGGTAGTTGCTTCTGATTCTATCATTACAGGTGTTGTTCCAGTCTGTCATAGAGATGCATCTGTATTATTTGACCTAGGCTCTACATATTCCTATGTGTCCTCTTATTTTTCCCCGTATTTGGGCGTATCGCGGGATTCTTTGAGTTCCCCTGTTTATGTGTCTACTCCTGTGGGAGATTCTCTTATTGTGGACTACGTGTATCGGTCGTGTTTGATTGCTCTTAGTGGTTTTGAGACCAGAGCCAACTTATTATTGCTCAGCATAGTAGATTTTGATGTTATCTTGGGCATGGACTGGTTGTCGCCCCATTTTTCTATTCTTGATTGTCACGCTAAGACCGTGACGTTGGCTATGCCAGGTTTATCGCGGTTAGAGTGGAGATGTATCTTAGAGTATACTCCCACCAGAGTTATTTCATTTCTTAAAGCTCAACAAATGGCTGAGAAGGGGTGTGAAGCGTATCTAGCTTATGTGAGAGACGTCAGTATTGATAACCCTACAGTGGAGTCAGTTCCAGTAGTGGGGTACTTTCCGGATATGTTTCCAGCTGATCTTCCGGGCATGCCACCCGACATAGATATTGATTTTGGTATTGATTTGTTGCCGGGCACTCAGCCCATCTCTATTCCTCCATATCGTATGGCTCCTCCTGAGTTGAAGGAGTTGAAGGAGCAGTTACAGGAGTTGCTTGATAAGGGCTTCATTGGGCCCATTATGTCACCTTGGGATGCACCTGTCTTAATTTTGAAGAAGAAGGATGGTTCTATGCGGATGTGTATTGATTACCGCCAGTTGAACAAAGTCACAGTGAAGAACAAGTATCCATTGCCTGGTATTGATGACTTATTTGATCAGTTACATGATGCCAGAATGTTTTCCAAGATTTATTTAAGTTTCGTCTATCATCATTTGAAGATTCGGGAGCCAGATATCTCGAAGAATGCCTTCCGGACTCGGTATGGTCACTATGAGTTCCTTTTGATGTCTTTTGTCTGACCAATGCCCCATCAGCTTTTATGCACTTGATGCACAGTGTGTTCTGGCCTTATCTTGATTTATTCATCATTGTGTTTATTGACGACATTCTGGTGTACTCCCGAACTCGAGAAGATCATGAGCAGCACCTGAGGACTGCACTTCAGACCTTGAGAGAAAAGAAGTTATATGCAAAATTTTCAAAGTGTGAGTTTTGGCTAGACTCAGTGGCATTCTTGGGTCATATAGTATCGAGTGAGGGGATCCAGGTGGATCCGAAGAAGATTGAAGCAGTGCAGAGTTGGCCCAGACCGTCCTTAGTTACAGATATCCGGAGTTTTCTTGGTTTGGCGGGGTATTACCGCCGATTTGTAAAGGGTTTCTCATCTATTACAGCACCTATGACCGGGCTGACCCAGAAGGGTGCTCCGTTCAGGTGGACAAAGGAATTTGAGGAGAGCTTTCAGAAGCTCAAGACAACTTTGACTACAGTCCAAGTATTGGTATTACCTACAGGTTCGGGGTCTTATACTGTATATTGTGATACATCGCGGATTAGTCTCGGCGCGGTATTGATGCAGGACGGTAGGGTGATTGCCTACGCGTTCAGACAACTGAAGGTGCACGAAAAGAACTATCCTGTCCACGATCTTAAGTTAGCAGCTATTGTTCATGCCTTGAAGATATGGTGACATTATTTGTACGATGTTCCTTGTGAAATTTACACCGATCATCGGAGTTTGCAGCATCTGTTTAAGCAGAAAGATCTTAATTTACGTCAGCGGAGGTGGTTGGAGCTGCTCAAGGATTATGATATCACTATTGTGTACCACCATGGGAAGGCCAATGTGGTGGCCGATGCTTTGAGTCTCCGTGCAGAGAGTTTGGGGAGTTTAGCATATCTACCAGCAACAGAGAGGTCATTGGCGTTGGATGTTTAGGCCTTAGCCAGCCAGTTTGTGAGATTGGATATTTTTGAGCCGAGTCGAGTATTGGCTTGTGTGGTCTCTCAGTCTTCTCTTTATGATCGTATCAGGGAGCATCAATATAATGACCCTCATCTGCTTGTCCTTAAGGACATGGTCCAGCACGGTGATGCTAAGGAGGTCACTATTGGAGATGATGGTGCACTGAAGATGCAGGGCAGGCTATGTGTGTCCAATATAGTTGGTTTGCATGAGTTGATTCTCCAGGAGGCTCACAGTTCGTGGTACTCTATTCGTCCGGGTACTGCAAAGATGTATCAAAACTTGAAACAACATTACTGGTGGAGGAGAATGAAGAAGAACATAGTATGTCACTCGATGTCTGAATTGCCAGTAGGTGAAGTATGAGCATCAGCGACCAGGTGGGTTGCTTCAGAAGATAGAGATTCTGGAGTGGAAATGGGAGCAAATCACTATGGACTTCGTTGTTGGTCTCCCACGGACTCAGCAGAAGTTTGATGCAGTTTGGGTGATTGTGGACAGGCTGACCAAGTCAGCTCATTTTATTCCTGTGATGACTACCTATTCTTCCGAGCAGCTAGCTCGAATCTACATCCGTGAGATCGTCAAGCTTCATGGCGTACCGGTATCTATTATCTCTGACTGGGGTACGCAGTTTACATCACAGTTCTGGAGAGCTTTACAACATGAGTTGGGTACTCGGGTTGAGTTGAGCACATCATTTCACCCTCAGACGGATGGACAGTCCGAGCGCACTATTCAAATATTAGAGGATATTCTCCGTGCGTGCGTGATAGATTTTGGGGGTGCTTGGGACCAGTTCTTGCCACTTGCAGAGTTTTCTTACAACAACAGTTATCAGTCCAGCATTCAGATGGCACCGTATGAGGCTCTGTACGGTAGGCGGTGTCGGTCCCCAGTAGGTTTGTTCGAACCCGGCGAGGCCAGATTATTGGGTACAAACTTGGTTCAGGATGCCTTGGAAAAAGTGAAGGTGATTCAGGATAGACTTCGCACAGCCCAGTCCAGATAGAAGATTTATGCGGACCGGAAGGTTCACGATGTGGCATTCATGGTTGGAGAGCGAGTCTCGCTCCAGGTTTCGCCTATGAAGGGCGTTATGAGGTTTGGAAAGAAGGGCAAGCTGAGCCCAATGTTTATTGGTCCATTTGAGGTATTGCATCGAGTTGGGGAGGTTGCTTAGGAGCTTGCCTTGCCTCCCAGTCTAGCAGGAGTTCATCCGGTATTCCATGTTTCAATAATCCGAAAGTATCATGGCGATCTGTCCCATGTGTTGGATTTCAGCTCAGTTTAATTGGACAAGGATCTATCCTATGTTAAGAAGCCAGTGGCTATTTTAGACAGGCAGGTCAGAAAGCTAAGATCAAAGAACATTGCTTCCGTGAAGGTTCATTGGAGGGGATAGCCGGTCGAGGAGGTGACTTGGGAGACTGAGCAGGATATGCGCAGCCGTTATCCTCATCTTTTCACCACTTCAGGTATGTCTTTATGCTCGTTCGAGGACGAACGATTGTTTTAAGAGGGGAATGATGTAACGACCTGGCCGGTCATTTTGAGAGTTAGAGCCCTGAACCCCTATTAACTGCTTTACCCATATCTATATCTACTATTGTGACTTGCCTGGATGATTGGTTTTGAGTTTCGGAGTGTTTTGGGACACTTAGTCCCTAATTGAGAGCTTAAGCCTTAGGATTTGGACCGTAGTTAGAACTGTGTGAAGACGACTTCGGAATGGAATTCCGCCGGTTCTGTTAGCTCTGTTAGGTGATTTTGAGTTTAGGGTCGTGTCCGTATTGTGTTTTGGAGGTCCATAGCTCATTTAGGCTTGAAATGGCAAAAGTCAAATTTATGGAGTTTTGGGCTGGTATTGGAATATTTGATATCGGGGTCATTTTCCGATTCCGGAAGTTGGAGTAGGTCTGTAATGTTGATTATGACTCGTGCACAAAATTTGAGGTCAATCGTACATGATTTAATAGGTTTCGACTTCGGTTGTAGAATTTTGAAGTTTCAAGTTCTTTAAGTTTGAATTGGAGGGTGATTCATGATTTTAGCGTTGTTTGATGTGATTTGAGAGCTTGACTAAGTTCATATGGTATTTTAGGGTTGGTTGGTATGTTTGGTCGAGGTCCCGAGGGCCTCGGGTGAGTTTCGAGTGCTTAACGGACTAGTTTTTGGACTTGAAACATAGCAGATTTCTGGTATTTTTATTGCAGACAATCCTTCATCGCATTCGCGTAGAGCATCTGGGAAAGACAACTGAGTTGTTCTTTGCGTTCGCGACTTCGTTCCCGCATTTGCAAAGATATGCAACACTAAGGCTACGCGTTCGCGATAAGGACCTCGCGTTCGCGTAGAGTCAACGGTCAGATGGGTTCCAGGCATGATAGCCTACGCGTTCGCGATGGATGTCCCGCGTTCGCGTAGGGTCAAACTAGTTGAGCTTTGCGTTCGCGACCAGTGCATCGCGTTTGCGATGAGTATATTTGGTCTGAAGTAGCTTGTGGTTCGTGAACGCGAGGCTTTGACCACATTTACGAAGAAGGGCATACCTGGGCAGTGCTTAAACATTCCAAAAACAGGGGTTTTGTCATTTTACCAAAAACGTGAGATAGGGAGCTCAGATTTGGATGCGATTTTGAGGTATTTTCAGAGATATCGATTGGGTAACGATTTTTAATTCCTTTATGGTTATATCTCACTAATCTATCATTAATTTCCTTTTTAATTTTAGATTTTGGGGTTGAAATTGGGAAACATTTGGAAGAACTTCTTCAACAAATATTTCGAGTTTTGAAGGGGACTTGTGGTTGGATTTGAGTAAATTTTATATGGTTATACTCTGTGAGCGATTGGGTGTTCGTATTTTGTGACTTTTTTCCGATTCCGAGATGTGTGCCCCACGAGCGATATTTTGAGTTAATTTCAGATCTTTTGTTAAAGTGTTGATTTCATTAATTAGATGAGTCTATTATGGTTGTATTTATGATATGTAATTGCTTTTGGCTAGATTTGGGCCATTCGGAGCCGGATATTCGGGGGAAAGGCATTTTGACCGATTGATTGAGCTTGGTTCGAGGTAAGTGGCTTGCCTAACTTCGTGTGGGGGAAATTCCCTTAAGATTTAGAACTATTGTGATTGTTGAGCGTCGTCTACGTGAGGTAACGAGTATGTACAAGGGCTAGTTTTGGTAAAACCCGATTTCCATACTGAGCAGCAACATGTTTTCCTTTCTATTTTGAGTTATACCATTTTTTATGAGCAGTAATATATTTTCATTCTTAATTGTGTTATTCCCATATGTGTAGCTATCATGTTTAGTCTAATACAACATGTCTACATGTCTTAATTGTTTATGTGAATTCTGTGCAGCATGCTTAGTGAATGTTCTGCTTCTTCCCTGACTGGTACTTAGCCTAAATTGTAAGAATTTTGTGATGTAGTTGTATTTCTGTCGTTCGTGCTGCATATTTACTTTAAGACTACGGAACAGTATTCTGGGAGATCCCTATATACTGCATATTTACTTTGGAACTACGGAACGGTATTCCGGAAGATCCCCCCTATACTGCATATTTACTTTGGGACTACGGAATGGTATTCCGGGAGACCCCTCTGCACATTTACGTTTGGGACTACGAGACGGTATCTCGGGAGATCCCATGTTGGGTTTTCTGTGTACTGAGTTGTTACCTTCTATGATCTCTTTTTTGTTAAATTTCAGCCCTTATTTTATTGCGGTATTACACTCTATATTGTTTTTATTATATATTTGCCAGTAGGGCCCTGACCTGACCTCGTCACTACTCGACCGAGGTTAGGCTTGACACTTACTGGGTACCGATTATGGTGTACTCATGCTACTCTCCGCACATGATTTTATTGTGCAGATCTAGATGCACCTTATCAGCCGCACTATCAGTGAGCCGGGACAGCTTTGGAGACTTCAAGGTATACCTGCCGCATCCGCAGACCTCGGAGTCCCCTTCTACTCTTTCTCATGTCCATTATCTTCTGTAGTTTCCTTGTTAGATTCTGATGTATAGAGACACTAGATTTTTCCTTCTGTAGTTTGTGATTCACGATGTTCCGGGTTTTGGGATTACTGTGTATTTTGAACAGTTAGTTGTTTAATTCATGTTTTTATTTCATTATTTTGCAAATGTTAGGCTTACCTAGTCATAGAGACTAGGTTTCGTCATGATAGCATATGGAGGGGAAATTGGGTCGTGACAAGCACGAAGGGTATTGCCGTGCCATTTGTGAGTGTAAAAGCACGAAGGGTGATGCCGTGTCAAATGAGAGTAAAAGCACGAAGGGTGGTGCCGTACCATTTTTCATATTATCATTTGCTCATTTTATTGTTGATAAATTCATTGGCTACTAAGTGACACTCCTCCTACTGAAATTATTATATCCTTCCCCTTCGCATGTTCCCTCCCAATTTATAAATTGTTATTTGTTGTATTATTGTTACTTTGTATTTGTATATACTTGTACGGGTCATTTACATACGTGTCTTGTCATAGCCTCGTCACTACTTCATAGAGGTTAGGCTTGACACTTACCAGTACATGGGGTCAGTTGTACTGATACTGCACTCTGCGCTTCTTGTGCAGATTTTGGAGTTGGTCCCAGCGGCGTACTGTAGATTTGCCCGGATACAACTACCAGTAGAGACTTGAGGTATAACTGCACAGCGTTCGCAGTTCTGAAGCTCCCTTCTATATTATCTCAGCTGTGTATTATATTTCAAATAGATTGAATTTTATTCAGACCTTTATTTGTATTATTCTAGAAGCTCGTGCACTTGTGACTCCAGTTCTGAGATGGTATTTAGACATCGCTATTATTATGGATTATTCGCTGCATTTTAGACCTTACTTCCTCATTTGGTTCTTTGTTATTAATTAGTTTAAAATTGTTTTTAAATGGCTAATATTATTCTAATATTGGCTTGCCTGAAACTAATTAATAACAAAGAAATAAATGCGGAAGTAAGGTCTGAAATATAGTGAATAATCCATAAAAAT
>AWOL01S0031906.1:8315-18438 GCA_000715115.1 Nicotiana otophora
CAAATAACAACTCAACAAAACGACCGCTTTCACACCGGGTTTTATCCAATAACCTCCACGAGGTACCGAACCTCAGAATATTCACAACTCATGGGTCCCAATTCCTAAACCCTAACACTTAGCATCATGTGCTCTCATTACAATTTATAACCGCATTGACGACTCACGTGCCAAATAGAGCCATTCTCACATAGAAGGCAAGTAAACAAGGGTGTGCATCTATACTTAACAATATCAAGAAAACCTCTTAACCGATAAGAGTGCTTAACTACGTGTATACTTATGCAAGTGTCCTAACATAGTTCATGCCAGCTAGTAAGTATAGGAAAAGAAATAGACATCACTTAGAATATTTTCCCATAATTTTCCACAAGATAGAACTCACGTAGGTAAGTGCACCACTACACAAATATCAACAACAAGAATGCCCCCAGGCTATCATAAGTCATCATAAATCAATCCCTGACACAGCCCACCTTGTCTCGCCACGTATGTAATAATAAAGTAAATGTTCGCCTTGTCTTGCCACACGTGCATAATAATATTCCCACCTTGTCTCGCCACATGCGCAACCCACACCCCCCCCACACACACACACATATATATATATATATATATATATATCCCGCCTTGTCACGCCGCATGAGCAAATATCAATAGTAATAGTAGCACGGCAGAAACCTTGTGCAACCCAATAACACTCACACGGCAGAAACCTCGTGCATCACAATAACAACAACCGCACAACAGAAACCTCGTGCATCACAACAATAACTATAACAACAACAATGACAATAATACAAGGGTACGACAAATAAGTCAACTCGGAGATTCCAGAACTCATAGAAATGGAGGAACTAATTCACAAGGAGTAGCCACAACTGGGAATGCTAGTCATAATAAGAACTCAACAAGAAATGAAATACCATGTAATAACGGTCCACAATATACAGTTCGACAACGAGGGAGCTAACACAAGTCAAATAATTCTAAATAAGGACAAGTCAACTAAAATATAGGATATCTAACTTCCCTTTAAGGTTGGGCAATTAGGAAAGAGGTACAACAAATTTAGCTAAGAAGAAGCATCAGAAAGATAACCATAACCTCAATTAAGACTAGACAAATACAGAAGAGATAGTAAAAATTTTAAATAAAGATAAACAGTTAGGGAAAGGATAACATGGCAATAGAAAGGTAACAATCTCAGTTAAGGTACATATGAATCAAATAGGCAATAAGAGTGAATCATAAAGCAATTAAATCTAGTTAAGCAGGTAGAGGTGAAACTAGTAATTAAGAAGCATAATCATAACAAGAACAACTGCATATTCGGTGAATACAAGGGCTTAAGAACCCTAAAAGGCCAATTTTTTCCAAAAATAAGTTCGAGCACGTACTCGTCACCTCGCGTACACGGACTACAATTAGCATAGAAGACTCAAATCCTAAGGGGTAGTTCCCCCACATGAAGTTAGGCAAGATACTCACCTCAAAGAAGACAAACCGATACTCTAAAATGAACTTCTCGGGTGAAATGACCTCCGGACGATTCAAATCTAACCAAAATAACTTCAAAGCACAAATAAAACACATAAGAAACTATACGGATCATAAAGACTCAATCTTTATCAAAATCTAAAAATCGACCCAAAAGTCGACACACGGGACCGCACTTCGTAACCCGACAAATTTCACAAAACCCAAATATTCATTCCGATACGAGTTTAACCATACTAAAATTATCAAATTCCGATACCAATTCGTCCCTCAAATCATGATTTTTCATTTTGAAACTTTTCTTCAAAAACCTCCATTTTCCTCAACTCAAAACACAAATTAAATGATAAAAATAAAGATAAAATCATGGAATATAATAAATTCTAGGTGAAGAACATTTACTCATTCGATTTTCTTGAAAAACCCACAAAGAATCGCTCAAAACCGAGCTCTAGAACTCCAAAATTGTTAAAAATGGCTAACCCTCAGAATAAAGAACTTTATATTCTGCCCAGGTATTTGTACATCACGATCGCGGAACAAATAGTGAGATCGCGAAGAAGAAAAATAGTAGTTGTCAAAATGAATTACGTGACCGCGTAAGGAACAGTGCGATCGCGAAGAGGGAAAAATGTTGGGGTCAGGTACTGCACTACGCGACAGCGTGAGTGTGCATGCGATCGCGAAAGGGGAAGGGGAAAATCACCAACTGTTATAGCTGAGCTATGCGAATGCGGGCAATGAAGTGCGAACGCGGAGAAGGCAGAAGCACACGTACATGATCGCGAACAAGACTACGCGAATGCAAAGAAGGAATGGTCAGCCTACCAAACAAGCCTTCGCGATCGTGGCTTAAGCTACGCTATCGCATAGAAGGGGACACCATATATCAACACAGCTATACCAAACAACGAGACAATGGCCCGTAGCCCATCCGAAACACACCCGAGGCCCCCGGGACCTGTCTAAACACACCAACAAGTTCCATAACCTAACACGGACTTGCTCGAGGTCTCAAATCACATCAAACGACGTTGAAACTAGAATCGCACAATGAATCGAACTTATAAACTTTCAAATCTTCCAACTTTTAAAACTCACGTCGAAACCTATCAAATCAACCCGAAATGATGTCAAATCTTGCAGGCAAGTCCCAAATAACATAACGGAGCTCTTCAAACTCTCAAAATCGCATTCCGACCCTGATATCACCAAAGTCAACTCTTGGTCAAACCTCTCAACCTTTCAAACTTCAACTTTTTCAACTTTCTGAAATGCTCCAAATTACCCTACGGACCTCTGAATCCAAATCCGGACGCACGCCTAAGACTAAAATCACCATACAAAGATGTTGAAATCATCCAAAACCCATTCTGAAGTCATTTATATAAAAGTCAAATTCCGATCAACTCTTACCGCTTAAGCTTCCAAAACTGGAATCCTTCTTCCGATTTGACTCTGAATCATCCGGTAACTGAACTCGACCATGTACACAAGTCAATACACATAAAACGAAGCTGCTCAAGACCTTATGCCATCGAACGGGACTTAAATTCTCAAAACGACTGGCCGGATCGTTACAATGTGCAAGATCTGACAGGTTCAATTTGTGGTTATCTTGTTGCGTAAGCGTAGATGCTGAGGAGACTTTATGGTAAGCTATTTTCTAGGACACGTATCGCAGCTCACAGAGATTCCATCATTCTATTTACTCTAACTTGTCTTATTNCTTCAAAAACCTCCATTTTCCTCAACTCAAAATAAATGATAAAAATAAAGATAAAATCATGGAATATAATAAATTCTAGGTGAAGAACATTTACTCATTCGATTTTCTTGAAAAACCCACAAAGAATCGCTCAAAACCGAGCTCTAGAACTCCAAAATTGTTAAAAATGGCTAACCCTCAGAATAAAGAACTTTATATTCTGCCCAGGTATTTGTACATCACGATCGCGGAACAAATAGTGAGATCGCGAAGAAGAAAAATAGTAGTTGTCAAAATGAATTACGTGACCGCGTAAGGAACAGTGCGATCGCGAAGAGGGAAAAATGTTGGGGTCAGGTACTGCACTACGCGACAGCGTGAGTGTGCATGCGATCGCGAAAGGGGAAGGGGAAAATCACCAACTGTTATAGCTGAGCTATGCGAATGCGGGCAATGAAGTGCGAACGCGGAGAAGGCAGAAGCACACGTACATGATCGCGAACAAGACTACGCGAATGCAAAGAAGGAATGGTCANAGATCTCACGAGTCATGAGCAAGTCTAGTAGTGTCTTGCAGATCAGTACAGAGACGTCTGTACTTTTTTCGAGAGGCTACCGGGATATTAGGAGCACTTCCCTTCTTGATTCCTCTTCGTGCAGCTTGATTCCATTGGAGCTTATGCTTTTATTTCCTTCCTACTTAATCTTATGCGACGTGGAGTTCTTGTTATCAATTGGGCATCGAGGAGTTGTAGTGGTACTGCAGGCGTAGTGCAGGATATTTCTCCTTGCGTATTCGGGCAGGCTATTATCGTCACCTTACGGAAGGGTGTTCTGCCGTTTCAGCCCAACATCTGTATTTATTATGGTTTCGAGGCTATGCGCAGACTATCATGATGTTCATGTGTTGTTATCACACAATGTTGATGTGATGGAAGGGTGCTTTTTATAAGTTGAGGCAGTGAATGACTCGAAAGGAGTATTTCTCAGTGCATGATTTAGAGGTTCGACATTTAATTCCAGCGGAGGAAAGGCAATCGGACTATGAATGTTCAAGTTTTGGTTGATGGAGTAACGAGACTTGATATTTTCGAGCATGGTGGAATTCTCATTTGTGATGTGGTATCATCTTACTTGTTTGAACTCATTAAGGTTCGCCGGTGTTATGGTCTTATTTGATTTGACTTCGGGGCAGGGTATTGTGAAATGGTGCCTGAGAAGCGGTTGTTAGAGATAACAGTGTGTAACAGTTTCAGAATCGAATCGGTATTTCTAATGCTAATGTCTCGAGAAACATGATCTTAGAGGAGGCATAAAGTTGGTAGCAATTTATTAGTTAAGGTTCTATAAAGGTGGGTTTTGATTTGAGGAAGCATTTGGGCAGCGAAGGATGAGTAAGGACATGGTGGGAGGTGTCTCGCAGTGGTTTAATTGCTAGCAGGTCAAATATGAAAAGAAGATGTCAAGAAGTTACTTAAAGGAGATGGTTTAACCGAAGTGGGAGTGAGAGAGTAACATATGGATTCTGTGGTAGGATAGCCACATGCCTTGAGAAAAGTTTAGAGCGATTTGGGGATCATGGTGGAAAGTGACTAGGTTTACGGATTTTATTTGGAATGGTGGCTATTGTATTGAGGAAGGTTGAATATGACGAAAGGAAGTTGGCTTGGAGTGTTTAGCGGTGTAAGAGATTGATTATCGTTATGGGACATGACGTGACTTCGAGTTTGGAATGTATTATCGTACTTTCAGTTGATGCCAATGTGGAATGAACAGACTTGTACAGCCGGTAGACGAGCATGGGCTCAGGAGGGTTTACTGATTTCGTAATAGTGGTACCCAGTGTAGCGTCGTTGGAAGATGTCAGTATGGAATTCCACACATGGGTCATCTCCTGTGAGTAGGTTAGCGGTTGCATGATTTTGATGAAGTTCTACGAAGAGTTCTACTTACTACCCGACAGAAGGTCGAATATGCGATTGTGGCTGATAATTCAGAATGTTCATGAAAAGTTTAACAAGAAACTACGAGAAATTTGGCGGGTTGGCGGTGCGAGATCATGGTAATTTAGAAGGAAGAATCTTTGTGGGTTCTACATTATGTGATGGTAGCTTAAAACTAAGTGGGGGAGCCTACCGTCTACGATTGGATCGCGTGGTTGTCTGCTTGTGCAGTTTCTAGTTATCGGTGCATTGGTGGATTATTTACGACTAAGAAAAGGAAACATCAGGGGTAATTCGGGCAAAGAACTTGATGAATGTGTGCTATATTTGGCCTTATCGATTCATGAGCAGGTTTCTGGGAAGACTCAGAGTTCATGCTTCTTGTGGATGAGATGTACGAGGAAAGAAAATTCATCCAGTTGCTTCTTTGGGAGTGTTCTTGTGATAATAGAGCGAGGGAGTTTGATTATATTCGGGACAAAGGATGTAAGCGCGGTGTCTAAGGATTTTGGGTTCGTTGTGTGGTTGAAGACCAGGATTTTGCAGTAGAGTGTGAAGAATACTTGGAGAATTTTCTATGTTATCATCGGGTGTGCGGGACAGTATTGGAGAAATGGAAGAAACGGTTTGGGATTCGCGGAAGGTCCTTCAGAATAGGTGTACCAGTTGAAAATGTTATTGTGCGCATGAGGAGGATATGAGATGGTTCATGGGTATCGAGGCGATGTGGTCTCGTGATTTGGGTCACTCAGGATGAGTGCTGATTGAGTTCTTTATGTTTTTGAATGGAGCTATTATTATTATTTCTAAGGCATGTCAAGAGTAAATTGGAAGAAGTTGGGTCGGTTAGCAATGATTTGAATCAGCATGATTGTGGCAATGATCAGTTCCTTCGGCGTGTTAGTTATACATGTGGTTTCTGGTTGTACGCGCGGGCTTGAAAACCACCATAATTTGATTGATTTGGGAGGTATTTGATTCAAATGGCCTTGTTATGTGTAAATCGATCCCGGAAGAATTATAGCGGTTTAGACCACAACTTGAGGTTTGTATTTTCTGCGGTTATGGGAATTCAGGTGCGTGTTACAATGGTTATTCTGAAATGAGTTAAGTGAAAGGGTTCTAGCCAATGAAGTTTTTATTCTACTAGTAGTACAAGGGTTATGATGAATTCTTGTACTCTCGCGTTGCGGCATGATAGGTGCAGTGAACGGCATGGGAATTGGAAGTTGAGGATCAAGGTTGCGGCTTAGTGTTGATAAGAATGTGACGAGCTCGGATGAGCATGGAAGAATTCAAATGTTCAGAGTAAGCTGACATTTTATTTAGTGTCACCTGAGAACGGTGTCCTGTGTAAGAGGCTTTGTGTATTGATTTGCGAATTCTTGATTTGCTTTACAGAATTAGTACGGTTGGTGGTATGGATGTGCAAACTTGGCTACCTGATGTGGAAGGTCGTGAGAGCGTATCCCACGGGGAGATTTGTATAAGTGTTACATGTTATTCACCTAATGTTAAGGATTGAAACCAAGTACGGAGATTCTGGTACTATCGCTAATGTGAGAGTTTATGCCTGAAAGGTGCTCTAGTCATTTGGTTGTGGACTGTGGGAGTTTGATCCGGATTGGACGGCTGCTCGTGTGTGTCATGAATAGGGCCATTGTGGATCCTTGAAAAGTTGTTGGCCCAGTATGGTATGATCAGAATCAATTTGAGGTCCGTTGGTGGGTCTAATGTGAATGTGTGCTCTACGTCGGATCGAATGTGTTTATTCGTCATAGCATTGATTACGAAGGAGTCTTTGGGCGTTGATTGTTATTCCCGTCGTCAGCTATTCCATGTAATACTCTATTGTGCCAGGTGTGTTATGATACGGCTTGATTATTCGCACATGTATTGTGATCCCGTGTAGTTTGTGGTGTTATATGAGTAGGATAGCTCTCGAGATACAAGTCATTTATTGCACCTTAGTCGTGCTTGGGTTTTTGTAGCGTATGGCGCTATCCGTCTCCCCAGGGTTATATTATGCACTTGGCGTGCTTTTGGTCGATATTCAAGCATTCGTAAGTATAAGCACCACGGCTTGATGGATGTTTCCTTATTGATTGTTGTGTGGATCGGGTGGCACGCCGCCATGAGTATATTGTTTGGATCAGGTAGCACATCGCCACGGGTATGTTATATGGATTAGGTTGCGAGCCGCAATGATGTCATGCTTGGATCGGGTTACACGCTGCAACAGTGTCATATTTGGATCGGGTTATATGCTGCAACAGTGAGATGTTGAGTACAAATCCCTACACTTATTTTGTGTCTTGTTTCTCATCTCTGAGAAAGGTTCATAGCAGTTGTTGGCCATTTTATTCGTTACACGGGCTGGGTAATTCCTTATCGGAGTTCGTTCTTCCTTATGAGTCATATTCGAGTTGTATTTTGTTGGCTCTTTGATGGCATTGTATGAGATTTTAGACGGTGTTTGAGGTGGCTTATTGCCCGAGCAGCTTGTACTGGTGGGACGAGATTATTGGACCTGAGATCGGTGCGATCGGATTCAAGTAGGGTATATTACAGAGAAAATATCGTTATTCAGTTCAAAATGAGGTAATGGTTCTTGTCAGGTGAAGAGGCCCTATGATTTATTAGTTTGGCAGGTGGTTATGAGTTTCTACACATCTCTTTTGTCGTGGAAATATTGCGAGAGTCGGAACAGGGCTTATATGTGTTATGAGGCGTATTGCGGGCATCAAATTCGTGAAATTGCAGCTATTGTGGTCGGAGAATGTTATTATGGGCATGCGAATTATGCGGTGCGTGGTGTGATTTCAACAAAGGTGCATGATCATGTTTTGGTACAGCGTGTAGTGATTGATGCAGTGTTCGTATGTTAGAATCAGGTCTCGTGGAGAATTCCGGATGTTGGAACATGGCTCTAAGGCTTGTTGGCTAAGAAAAAAAAGGAAGGATCTTCAGTCTAGCTTGAGATAATATGCTCACATGGGTTGTGGTGGCATGGGTAGGTGCACGAGGTGTTAAACAGTGATTTTGGACAACTCCGGAACAGTTCTTGGCATGTTCGAGGACGAATGTATATTTAAGTGGTGGAGAATGTAATGACCCGACCGGTCGTTTTGAGCTCTAGCACGTCGTTTCATGGTTTGAGGCCTTGAGTAGCTTCACTTCATATTTTATGACTTGTACGCATAGTCGGAATCGAATATCGGGAAGTTTGGAGTTGATTCTGGTGGAAAATTCTCAATTCGGAAGCTTTAAGTTGGAAGAATAGACCAAGGTTTGACTTTTGAGTAAACGACCTAGGAATCGGGATTTGAAGGTTCAAATAGGTTCGTATGATGATTTCGGACTTGGTCGTATGTTCGGGTTGAGTATCGGGTGGTCCGGAAGTATTTCGACGCTTATTGTGGAAAGTTGGCATTTAGAAGGTTTTAGAATTTCCTAAGATTGATTTGAAGTGAACTTTGATTTTATTGATGTCCGTTTGGAATTTGGAGCCTTGGAATAGGTTCATATCGTGATTTGTGACTTGCACATAAAGTTTGGCATCATTTTAGAATGTTTAAGCATAATTCGGATGCGTTCGGCAAAGTTTGAAAGTTGAAATAGGTGTTTTAATCGTCGATTCGTAGTTTGGATGTTGTTTGGTGTGATTTGAGGTCTCGAGCAAGTTTGCATCATGTTTTGGGAATGGTTGGTATGATTGGACGGGGTCTCGGGGGCTTCGGGTATGTTTCGGATGGGCTATGGGTCATTTCGCCATGTTTGAGCTGTTGTTTTTAAGCTCTCTGCATCCTTCATCGCGATCGCGAAGAGCAAAGTGTTGTTCTAGGCCTTGTGAATCACGATCGCGGAAGTAAATTCGCGATCGCATAGAAGGATTTTCTGCTGTCAATGGTGTGACTTTGGGAGCTTATATCTTTCAATCTATAAGGAATTTAGGGATGATCCAAAATGAAAGTTGTAGCCCTTTGAATCTAGTTTTTAGAAAATTAAACCGTTTGGCATTTGAAAATTTGAACAAAATGTTATTCCCATTATACCGAAGGGTATCTGTCAAGAGGAAACAAAATTTGTACATCGCGCGAAGTTTTGGCCGCGATTACGTTGAAGGAAAATGATGATGTAACTTTTGTTAATCGCGATTGCATGGATAATGACCGTGATCGCAAAGAAGGAGGCCTGGCAGGTGTATTAAACATCTAATTTTGGGATCTTGAGCTCATTTCATCACTTTTAAGTTCTTGGAGCTCATGTTGGGCGATTTGGGGGTGATTCTTGAAGATCATTTTCGCCATATATCATAAGGCAAGTTATTCCTACTTGTTTTGAGTTAAATACATGGGTTATATATAGATTTTAACATGAAAATTTGATTGAAATTATGGAATTGTTTGGAAGAAATCCTAGAAAGGTATTTTCAGATTTTGACCACAAAATTGGAGATGAAATTAGGAATAAATTATATATTTAAGTTCTTGGTATTATGGGTAATGTTTATCGACTAAAATTTTCGGAAGGCACGTGGGCATGAGGATTGACTTTGTTTACTTTTCGAGCGGAGTTGAGAATCATTATAAATTGTTAAATTGTAAGGATTGGAGTATATTTTGATTGATTTGCACGTTGTTTGACTAGTTTCGGAGCGTTTGGCTTTGAGTTGATGTGTTAGAGAGGCGATGGAGTCGATTATGGAACTTCAGAGCGAGGTAAGTCTCATGTCTAACCTTGTGAGGGGAAAACTACTCCCTAGGTGATGTAATTGTTATGTGCTACTAGTTGTGGGAGCTACGTACGCACGAGGTGACGAGAGTCCGTACGTAGCTAAATCATATTTATGCCCGGGTAGACTTAGGACTTTATCATGTAATATTGGAATTATTTGAACTCATTATGTTGGCTTAATTAATTGAATTTATAATTGAAGTTGATTTATATATATATATATATATATATATAT
>AWOL01S0031909.1:0-20106 GCA_000715115.1 Nicotiana otophora
ATGACGTCCGCAGTTCTGAAGTCCCCGTCTACTTTACTTTAGCTGTGTGTTTGTTTCCAGACACCTTTATTTTATTCACACCTTTATTTGTATTTATTCTAGAAACTCGTGTACTTGTGACACCAATTCTGGGATGGTATTTAGACAATGTTATTATTTTATGGATTAATCACTATATTTTATATTTTTCTTCCGCATTTGTTTCTTTGATTATTAATAATTTAAAAATTATTTTAGAAATGGATAATATTATTCTAATATTGGCTTGCCTAGCAAGTGAAATGTTAGACGCCATCACAGTCCGAAGGTGGGAATTTCGGGTCGTGACACAAGTACAGCCTCTCAGGCAACAATCACTCAACTCGTCACAACAACTCAACTACTCGGCTCTCAGCCCTCAGCACTCACACTCAATGGGTACCCACGCTCACTGGGGGTGTACAGACTCCGGAGGGGCTCCTACAGCCCAAGCGCCATAATCCGCACGGACAACTCACGTGCTATAACATCTTGCACGGACAACTCACGTGCCATAATATCCTTATCTCACCGATAAGACCTCAGCCTTACTCAGTCCTCAACCTCTCTAGTCTCTCGGGCTCTCGGAAATCACAAAGATCAGCTCAAACAAAGATAACATAGTGAATCAACAAAAATCAAGAAAGACTGAGGTATGCTGCATAAGTAAAATCATGACTGAGTACAAGATAGAAATTAGCAAATAATTCAACAAGTACGCGACCTCTGTGGGTCCCAATATTACTATCACATATCCTAAGCATGATTTTTAACATGATTTATAGTCAAATTTCTTCAACCCAAAGAGAGCATATAGCTAACAATAAGTTATTCAACTTTATAGTTTCACAGGACGAACCAAGTCACAATCCCTTCGGTACACGCCCACACGCCCGTCACCTAGCATGTGCGTCACCTCCCAAAATAATCACATGACACAAAAATCCGGGGTTTCATACCTTCAGGACCAGATTTATAACTGTTACTTATCTCAAAACGTGAAATTCTTTACTCTACTATGCCTTTGCCTTGCAAATCGGCCTCTGAATACCTCGAATCTAGTCACAAATAATTCATTTCAATCAATAAATTTATTGGAATTAATTCCATAAGAAAATACTGAATTTCATAAAAATTCAAAATTTAGCTCAAAAATTGCTAGTGGGGCCCACATCTCGAAACCTGACAAAAGTTACAAAATCCGAAAGCCCATTCAACCACGAGTCTATCCATATCAATTTTACCAAAATCCGACCTCAACTCGACCCTCAAATCTACAAATTATTTCTAAATTTCTAAGTTCAAATCTCCGATTTTCACCTCAAAATCATGTAATCTAGTCGGATTATTCGATGATAATTCAATACTATGGAATAGAAATGATCATAAGGGACTTACCTCAAGTTTTCCTTGAAAATCTATCAAAAACACCATCTCCTCAAGCTCCAATTTGTCAAAAATGGCGAATGTGACGAAGTCCCCATGCTTTATAATTCTGCCCAGACAGCCCTCGGTACTGCCTCGATCTTGGCCTTCGATCGTGTTCCTCGAACTTGGGCCTCGATCCTGACCCTCGATCATGACTCTCGACCCTGTCTTTGATCGTGGCTTCAATTCTGGGCTTGATCATGGCCCTATTCTGGGCACGATTCAGGGCTCGATTCTGGGAGAAGGAATTTGCAGCAGAAGGAAATTGCAGCAACTATTTTAGTCCACTTTTTGATCCGTTAACCATTTGAAACTTACCCGAGGCCCTCGGAACCTCAACCAAATATATCAACAAGTCCTAAAACATCATACGAACTTAGTCGAGTCTTCAAATCACATCCAACAACACTAAAAACACGAATCACTCATATATTCAAGTCTAATGAACTTTGAAACTTTCTATTTCTACAAACAACGTCGAAACCTATCAAATCACGTCTGATTGACCTCAAATTTTGCACACAGGTCATAAATGACATAATAGACCTATTAAAATTTTCAGAATCGGATTTCGACCCCTATATCAAAAAGTCAACCCCCCGGTCAAACTTTCCAAAAATTCAACTTTCGGCATTTCAAGCCTAATTCCTCTACGGACCTCCAAAAACATTTTTGGATACGCTCCTAAGTCCAAAATCACCATACAGAGCTATTGAAATCATAAAAAATCATGTCCGAGGTAGGTTATACCTAAATCCACATCTGGTCAACTTTTCTAACTTAAAATTTTAATTATGAGACTAAGTGTCTCGTTTCACTCCAAATTCCTTCCGGACCCGAACCAACTAACCCGGTAAGTCATAAAATAACTACAAAGTATAAATTGAGTAGTAAATAGGGAAATATGGTTATAATACTCAAAATGGCCGGCCGGGTCGTTACAATAACAAACCTAACCTTAGGTTGAAAGTAGTGACGAGCTTGTACCAAGGTCAGAGTCCACACCAATGACCAATAACATCTCATAACAATACAATTTACAGCAGCACAAGTAATAACTCAATAATAACATGCTCAGCTCGTATACATTTCTGGAAAATAAACATTTCAAATCATTTGCCAAAAGTCACCAAAATCTGAGTAAGTCTGAGATATGTGATTTTTCTCAAAAACCTTAATGACAGATAAGAAATTCATTATCAAATTTTCACGACCCAAAATCCAATATAGGTCATGATGGTGCCTAACGCCGTTGTCAGTTAAGCCAACGTTGATTTATCAATTTATTCATATATTTTATTACCTTGGAATTTCTAATTCCCAATAATTTAACAGTATAAAATAAAATTTATAAAGTAAATGATGATAATTACGTGATCTATGATAACAACAACCAACAAGAACTCCCAAACCCCGGTGTCACAAGTGTATGAGCATTTTTCTAAGGAGTACAATAATAATACACATCTGTCCCAGAGGTAATAAGATAGGGTAAAATGAATGATACAATGGAGACTTGGTGGACTACGGTACGTAACCTGGATTTGCAGCTCATATAAAGTCTCCCCAGCAGGTGCGCCTATGCGCCAAGATGATCGCCAAGTGACCTGTCAGATCCTGTACATTTAGTGCAGAAGTGCAGCATGAGTACGTAAATCAACGCGTACCCAGTAAGTATCCAACCTAACCCCGAAGAAGTAGTGATGTGGGGTTGACATCGACACTTACTAGAGGTCCAAATAAATAAGTGATACGATAATTCATAGCAAATATGAAGTGCATAGCAATAGTGGAGTAAATCTGAAATTTCATAATTTTTTCGATTTCTTCTTTTAAAAGATAAATCCCTCGATCTTTTATTCTACCTTAATAGCTCAAAAAGGTGCCAAGTGTCAATATCAAATAAATAAGAAATACCATAAATTTTTCTGGGCATCAGTGAAAGATTTATCTCGTGAATATTCAGACTACTAGCTATATAACGCACGATTGTGCCGAGGTCGTTCGGCCCGATTCAAAGTGGTGTGTACACTGCCGAGGGTCAAACGACACGAACCAGAAATGCACCTCTATATACTACCGAGACGTTCGGCCCGCTCCACAAGAAAGAAAGTTTCCGAATCACAAGACACGTGTTTATAACATAGTACATGAGCACAAAGTGGATATAACCTTTACTGTTTCTCAGTTTTTCTTTCCAACAATTCAAGTGATAAGGCTGGGCCTAAGATGTATGAAATTTCTAAATCAAGTTCAATCATATTTCCATTTAATTAAGTTAACAGAATAAGTTCAAGAAATTCAGATATTGCATGATAAAATCCTAAGTCTACCCGGGCATAAACATGCTTTAGCTACGCATGGACTCTCGTCACCTCGTGCGTACTTAGCACCCACAACTAGTAGCACATGACAATTAATATCACCTAAGGGTAGTTTCCCTATCACAGGGTTAGACAAGAGACTTACCTCGCTCCGAAGTTCCATAACCGGCTCCAACGCCACTCTAACACCACAAACCAATGCTTGACGATCCAAAACTATGCAAACCAATCAAAATGTGTTCTAATACCCATAATTAATCAATTTAAATAATTTCCCAACTCCTCTCGAAAAGCCTATAAAAATCAACCCTCGGGCCCACGTACCCAGATTCCAAAACATTTCGAAGATAAACTTTACCCATAACACCACGAACTCAAATATATGATTTATTCCAAATTCCATGTCCAATTTCATGGTTAAAATCTAAAATTATCAATTCTAGGTTTTCTCACCAAAATCCCATAATTTTCCTAAATTTCCTTCTTTAAATCCACATATAAACCTTACATTTAGCTCACAATAAGTGGGAAATTACTTACCTTATGTTACATGATGAAAACTCCTCAAAATCGCCCAAGAACCGAGCTCCAAAAATTAAAAATTAAATGGGGGAAAAGACCAAGTTCGACCCCTTAATAATATGCCCAATTTCGCTTCTGCGGCCAATTATTCGCACCTACGGACCCGCTTCTGCGGTTAAACCTCCGCTCATTCGGAATTTACTTACCAGCTAGCCTCCGCTTCTGCGACCCTTGCCCCGCATTTGTGCAATCGCTGGTGCGGAATTCACCATTGCACCTGCGAGCATTCCGCTCCTGTGCCCCTAACGCCGCATTTGCGTCCACGCAGGTGCGGAAAATGACCTCGCATTTGCGACCTCTGCTCACCTCCTCCTTGCCCGTTTCTGCGGCCGTCTTACCACTTCTGCGGGCTCGCACCTGCGGTGCCCACTCCGCATATGTGTTTACACAAGCAGTTGCAAATCTTCAGCAACTCTTCAACTTCAAACCTTGTTCCGAAAATCATCCGAAATCAACCCGAGGCCCCGGGACCTCAACCAAACAAACCAACGGGTCCTATAACACAATACGAACTTAGTCGAACTCTCAAATCACCTAAACAACATAAAAACATGAATCACACATAGATTCAAGCCTAATAAACTTTAAAACTTCTAATTTCTACAACCGACGCCGAAACCTATTAAATCATATCCGATTGACCCCAAATTTTGCACACAAGTCACAAATGACACCACGGACCTACTCCAACTTTTGGAATTAGAATCCGACCCCGATATCAAAAATTTCACTCCCTGTCAAACCACCCAAAAATCATCAAATTTCCAACTTTCGCCAATTTACGCCGAAATGACCTACGGACCTCCAAATAAATATCCGGATACACTCCTAAGACCAACCATGCAAAACTATTCCTAGGCTTAAAAAACCAAACGGACATCGATAACATCAAAATCCACTTCAACCCAAACTTAGGGAATTATTAAACCTTAAAAAATGCCAACCTTCCGTAATAAGCGCCAAAATACTCTCGAGCCACCCGATGCTCGACCCGAACATAAGCCCAAGTCTGAAATCATCATACAAACCTATTGGAACCTTCAATTCCTGATTCCGAGGTCATTTACTAAAAATCCATACCTTAGTCAATTTTTCAACTTACAGCTTCCGACCACACGTACAAGTCATAATACCTGAAGTGAAGCTACCCAAGGTCTCAAATCGACGAATGACGCACTAGAGCTCAAAACAACCGGTCTGGTCATTACACAGATGTCATAAGGAAAAATAATTTTCTATGCCTACATATAAATATGCATGTATAATGCAATATAGCACAATGATGAACTCATGTACTCACACTCTCAGAATACTCAATCAATCAGTACTGTATATGGCCAGTCCAGCCCATGAAAGATCCATCCCATATATATACATAATAACTGACATTCAGTCACTCAGTATTGTACATGGCCAATCCAGCCCAGGGAACTCCATCCCAAACATAATAAATGATTCGGGTAAGATCCACATTCAGTCACTTAGTACTGTACAGGGTCAATCTAGCCCAGGGAACTCCATCCCAAACATAATAAATGATTCGGGTAAGATCCACATNGGGACCTCAACCAAACAAACCAACGGGTCCTATAACACAATACGAACTTAGTCGAACTCTCAAATCACCTAAACAACATAAAAACATGAATCACACATAGATTCAAGCCTAATAAACTTTAAAACTTCTAATTTCTACAACCGACGCCGAAACCTATTAAATCATATCCGATTGACCCCAAATTTTGCACACAAGTCACAAATGACACCACGGACCTACTCCAACTTTTGGAATTAGAATCCGACCCCGATATCAAAAATTTCACTCCCTGTCAAACCACCCAAAAATCATCAAATTTCCAACTTTCGCCAATTTACGCCGAAATGACCTACGGACCTCCAAATAAATATCCGGATACACTCCTAAGACCAACCATGCAAAACTATTCCTAGGCTTAAAAAACCAAACGGACATCGATAACATCAAAATCCACTTCAACCCAAACTTAGGGAATTATTAAACCTTAAAAAATGCCAACCTTCCGTAATAAGCGCCAAAATACTCTCGAGCCACCCGATGCTCGACCCGAACATAAGCCCAAGTCTGAAATCATCATACAAACCTATTGGAACCTTCAATTCCTGATTCCGAGGTCATTTACTAAAAATCCATACCTTAGTCAATTTTTCAACTTACAGCTTCCGACCACACGTACAAGTCATAATACCTGAAGTGAAGCTACCCAAGGTCTCAAATCGACGAATGACGCACTAGAGCTCAAAACAACCGGTCTGGTCATTACACAGATGTCATAAGGAAAAATAATTTTCTATGCCTACATATAAATATGCATGTATAATGCAATATAGCACAATGATGAACTCATGTACTCACACTCTCAGAATACTCAATCAATCAGTACTGTATATGGCCAGTCCAGCCCATGAAAGATCCATCCCATATATATACATAATAACTGACATTCAGTCACTCAGTATTGTACATGGCCAATCCAGCCCAGGGAACTCCATCCCAAACATAATAAATGATTCGGGTAAGATCCACATTCAGTCACTTAGTACTGTACAGGGTCAATCTAGCCCAGGGAACTCCATCCCAAACATAATAAATGATTCGGGTAAGATCCACATTCAGTCACTTAGTACTGTACAGGGCCAATCCGGCCCAGGGAACTCCATCCCAAACATAATAAATGATTCGGGCAAGATCCATGCCCAGGGAAATTATAAATAAATAAGGCAACTCCATGCCCTGGGAAGTCCAGCCCAAATAAAATATCATCTACGCTCACTGTGGGGGGTGCAGACTCCGAAGGGGCTCCTTCAGCCCAAGCGATATAATAAGCCATTTAGGCCTGCTGCGGCGTGCAACCCGATCCCATAACAATAAAGCATATAAGGCATGTTACGGCGTGCAACCCGATATATATAATAATAAAGTATATAAAACCAATATGGCCTGCTGCGACGTGCAACCCGATCCCATAAATATCCTCACAATTAGACCCTCAGCCTTACTCAGTCACCAATCTCTCCAGTCTCTCGGGCTCACAATGTCATGAAACTAACCCAAAATGATGATATGATGAATCAATAAATATCAACAGAGACTGAGAAATGATATGAAATGAATGAACATGACTAAGTATGAAATTACTATTTAAATAAATAATTCAACAATAATACGGCCTCTGTGGGTCTCAATAATACAGGCATATAGCCTCAGCATGATTTTTAACATGATTCTTAGCTCAATTTCTCTAACACATGAAAGTACATGGAAAATACCAAGATTATTTGACTACACAATTTCACAGAATCAGTTATGTTATAATTTCTACGGTGCACGACCACACGCCTGTCACCTAGCATGTGCATCACCTCCAAACAAATCACATAACACGTATATTCAGGGTTCATACCCTCAGTTCCACGTTTAGAAATGTTACTTACCTCGAACCAGCCGAATCCAATGACGAGCAAGATAAAACAATACTCCGGAAATTTCATTCCACGCTTATCAACCTCCAAACGCCTTCATATCTCCTCAATTCCAAGATAAACGATTCGAAACTACTCAAACAACGTGAAAATTAATCAAAATATACTCCAATGCTTATAATTTAACAATTTATAAAAATTTATAGCTTCCGCCGAGGTTTTCCGCATATGCGATCACATAGTCGCATTTGCGACCTTCGCTTCTGCGAGAACAACTTGACACTTGCTTCTGCGATGCCCAGGACTGCATCTGCGGTTGCGATTCTGCGCAAGGTACTTTGCACCTGCGAAGTCCTTCGCTCATGCTTTTTCGAGTGACTGCACTTGCGATGTTGCAGGTGCGCAAATATGTCCGCTTCTGCGATGAGCATCCTACCTCCCCATTTTGCTTCTGCGAGGAGCTGCTCGCTTCTGCGAAGTTGCTTCTGCAACCAAGTTTTCGCAGAAGCGATGGCACCGGCACCAGAATTCTTCAACATTTTCCTAAGTTTAATATTCGATCCGTTAACCATCCGAAACTCGCCCGAGGCCCCCGGGACCTCAACCAATCACACCAACAAGTCCAAAAATATCATACGAACTTAGTCGAAGCCTCAAATCATATCAAACAACACTAAAACCACAAATCGCACCCCAATTCAAGCCTAATGAAAACTAACAAATTCCGACTTCTACATTCGATGCCGAAACCTATCAAATCACGTCCAATTTACCTCAAATTTTGCACACAAGACATAAATGACATAATAGACCTATTCCAATTTTCAGAATCGAATTTCGACCCCGATATCAAAAGTCAACTCCCGGTCAACCCTTTTCATTTAAGCTTCCAACATGAAATTCATTCTTTTGAACTAATCCTGAAATACCAAAAAATCAAAACCGACGATTCACACAAATTATAACACATCATTATGAAGCTATTCAAGACTTCAAATAGTTAAAAGGAGAGTAAATGTTCAAAATGACAAGTTGGGTCATTACATTCTCCCCCACTTAAACATATATTAGTCCTCGAACGTGCCAAGCGTTGTTTCTAAACCTTCAAATCACTATTCCACCTTACCATGCACATACCTGGGGGTGATCCCACGCCACCCTATTCCATATAGTCTTGAAAACACAACATAATTGAAGATTATTACTTTAACCTTAGTCCGTAAAACTTAGAACACAAATTTCCAACATCCAGAATTTCTTACAAGACACGAATCTCACATTTACACACTGCATAAGTCTGAACAAGCCGTATCAAGCCATAACTATAACCCCGAATATAATCACATAACATACTACACAACTCGCATGCTCGCAGCACCATTCCCGATCACAATAACTACTCCAAACCAACCAAGTACTAGTATTAAACCTCACATTCCACAGAACCTCGTTCCAAAATCTTTGTACACTGCCGATAATGAAATAAACATACAGGAACTCACAACCACTCACCAGATCAACAGGTCACAGAGCTTTCCCTCGTTCAACAAGTACCATAGCTAATTGTTTAAGCCGAATTCTAAATTATTCTCCCAAATATAACGTAATTAAATCTTGATAGTATCCATTCTAGGTCTAATGACCTTATATTATCAAACACAACTATTCCACAGACATGCCACACCAATATAACTCAAGCCCCAAACTGCGCAATCTGTGCACCCAAAAATGTAAAATGCCTAAAACAAGAGAACCATTTTTCAAGTCAAGATGCACCACTACAACCGCAATGCTATGAGCTCATCATATATAGTAGAACTAAGACACGTGAATCTAATAATGGTAACCAGCTCTTCTAGAGCTCACACTAACATCATCGCACGGATAACTCACGTGCTATAGTATCAATATCTGGACCCGCACGGACAAATCACGTGTCAATAACATAATCCGTCTGGCATGGTCACATGCCTCCAGTCGAGCATATCATACAGGAGCAATCAAATAAGTACACATGTATATGATAAATGAAATAAGATCCTTATGCTCCTGGACTGGTATAAATAACATGTCATAGGGTAGGACGGTACAAAGTGTGCTATCACAACTCAATTCGGCAAGTTAACGCAGAAATTACTATTGCCAAAGTTTATTCAGGGAATTAGCCTCTTTGTAACTCCAAGTATAGCCCAAGTAGTTATCAACAAAGGTACGTATACGAGAAACATTATAACTTTATGCTTAACAATCAACTCTAGGCATATCATAGCCTAAGCACTCTTTCGAGTATGAATACTTGCCCCGATGCCCGCACATGGGCTCAAACCTCGCATATACATACGCACGCGTAGCGCGTAGCTATCATAAATAATTAACGCAACTAGTGCCCCCACTAAGTTTAAATAAAATGCCCACCTCAAACAGGCCGCAACCCTGAAACAATATGCTTTTGAGAACTCCCAGTCTCCAAATTCATAGAAAACATGAATCACCGTGACTGGTCACAACTCCAGTACTCGAATGACTAGCACATCCTTCATGCACGATCATTCCACTAGGAATACTTTCATAAATTTTTTCGTGCCACATAGAAACAATTTGAATACCAGCAGTCTATCAACCAGGTGAGTACCGCAATACCAATGAATATCTGTACGTCAAAATACAATACGCCTTCCGAAATGTGCACCCTTCTTAGGAATTACTGAGCAGCTATAACATTCATCTAAATATCTGAAACTAACCATGCTGTCCAAAATTCGTGACCTTCCATTCAAGACTGAACTGCCACCTTGTACATGTAAATCGTAATCCCGCACACTACACCATATCTATCATGCCATCATGTGAAAAGTACGAGAATCTCATTATCAACTCCGAGTCACCAACAAATTACATACCCAGTTAGTAAGAAACCTTCCATTTGCTCTCATCTAGGGAAAATCTCAATACACAACATGTTCCTCACACCGGTAGAAAATATCTGGCTTAAACCATGGTAGAAACCATTAAGTATACTTTGAAATCTATTTGCACATAACCAAGCTATCAGAACTGAATTCCTCTAACTCGACCAAGCTACGCAGGTCACCAAACTCAAGAATATTGCCACCAAAACATCTGTAGAGCCTCACCACATCATAATTATCCCCCATAAATATCACAACCGAGACACCCACTCTGAAAAGACCTTATGTGAACTTAAAATGTTTCCTTTACCTTTATTATACTGGAATGTAGAATCTTTAGTCATACAGAATTACCGAAAGTCCCGGCACCATCTAATGTAAATAACCGATTCTAGCGATATATAAATCCAAAATTTCTCAATTGCTACATATGAATATTTAACCTTTTAGAACATTCTTGAGAGTCATCCACTCTGCTCAAATCTAAATTGCACCGCCCAAATGGGTCGAAAGACACGTGCCCCATTAGCATAATAACACTCAAAGATGTGACTCTCACCTTATCGCAATCGAGCAAATTCATACTCCATACACACTACATCCTTCACTAATAACAACTCACTTATCCCATAATTTTTTTATATACTCATAACGTGCAATATGACCTGTATCCAGGAATGCTCCTTACTCGAGTCATCCTCGATCTCAACCTCTGTAGTCATAACTGATCCACAAGTATGTCTCAGACCAAAACTAAAATCTAAACATATAACCATGAAATTGAATTGTCAATAGCAGGCTCCCCCATTTGTCTCAAAGCCATAGATTAAAACACTCGATAACTCACAATACTCATACTCTATTACTGCCATAATACTGCAGTCAGTTCAACAGATTTGTTTTTCTCAAGCTCATGCAACACCAACCATAAACTACATCAATCATCCGCTAAGCTCGCATTTATTCTCTTGACAGTCACCTCAACTTTCTCAACCAGATTCAAATTCAAATCTCAACATATACGTCCCACTGGTAGAAAAGAAACTCTCCACTCAATATTATAAGGGACACACCTACATAGATTACTCCGCAGGGGATAACCCACATGCATGGCCTCAAATTGGCATCTTGCTATACCCTTTCGCAACCACAATTACTACACAATCACTTAATCTTCCTGAGTCCAAACTCATTAACAAGACATGAGAATTTAATTTATCCCACAATTTAACAACGTGAAAGATCCTTCAACACATTCATACTCGAGACTATACGTTAAATCAAGATAGACATAAAGCACCCAATGGCCCTGTTTTTTTTTACATCTCGAGGAACACTTCTCGTCACATTCAAACCATCACATAGCCATTCAACCGATCATCGAGTCACAAATTTTACTCATATGGACACTACCGGACGCATAAGTCCAAACGCATAAGTTCTCACAATCGAAACTACCAAGCTTAAGCTGCGGTCTAACCTTGGCCTCAAGTCCTCCAGACTGGCTCATCACCAAAACACAAAATACTCATCTCGAACCTCGCTCATGTAATCACAAGCCGGCGATGCACATCTGATACCGAGTGCTCACATGCGCACACGAATGCGTGGAAGGAAATTAAAGAGTTATGTTTCAAGATGAATCAATTCCGCACGATAAGAAAAGAAAGATGAGAGATTATCTTAAATGCCCTGCAGCCTCTCGAAAATAAGTATGGACGTCATCATACCGATCCGCAAGACTCTACTAGACACTTGCTCATGACTTGTAGAACCTATGAACCTAGAGGTGTGATACCAACTTGTCACGACCCAAAATTCAATTAGCCGTGATGGTACCTAACCTCATCCGCTAGGTAAGCCACATAACAATAATCCGTTCATTTAATATTTAATTGACTCTAATGCACTACCCAAGGACTGATAGTACACATCATGAGTTTCTAAGATTAGAACTTACAAAACTGGTGTGAAATAAAAATACGTCATATGTCTGAAATATACATAAACAGATTAAAAATTCTAAAGCTACCATGAATAAGAGGCAGCAATGACTGGAACACAGATACATCTTCATATCTAGCTCCTATTTATGTGCTATTTAAAAAGAGTATTCTTCTTTAACAAATTCCAACAGTCACTTAAATAAAAAATCCAAACATCACGTCCTTTCACGCTTCTTTCTCCCATGTCTTCAGACCGTTACTAAGATAATGAACTTATTTGTATCTTTCCTCATTACTACTACTATTTATTTCTTCTCCTAAAATTCCTCCTCTTCCTTCTTAATTTCTTATCGTTTTTCCTTCTTCTTTCCTACTTTCTCCATTGCAGATGAATTATGAGTTGTTCTTGAAAAGGTTGAAATTTGTAATGTTAGTTGTCACTATTCATCTTTGCTTTTTTATTTCTTCTACTTTTCTTAATTCTTATAATTGTGATTTTGAACTATGTTTAAAGCCTTTTCCTGTTTCAATTGCAGAAAACTGGAATATTATTTTGCTTAATGTATTATAAGATCCTGATGTTTTCTTTCTCCTTTCTTATTTCATTGATTTTGTTTTTGTGTTTTTTGCAGGTTAATTAATATTGTGTGTAGTTGCTGCATTTGGATTATTTTGTTTCAAGGATACTGTTAAGCCGTTTTCTAAATTGTATTTTCTGGAACAATTGCAATTGCAGTTCAGAGGACGTTTAAGTCTATCACGAGGAGTGGTAATTGATGCTTTATTACCTTTTGCCTGTAATATTTTCTTTCCCCTTTTTAATTTCATTGATTTTAGTTGTGTTTTTTGCAAGTTGATTAATATTGTGTTTAGTTGCTGCATTTAGATTATTTTGTAATTTCTAAGGATATTGTTAAATCATTGTCAAATGTACATTTTCCGGAACAATTGTGATTTAGAGGAGTTTATGCTATCATGAGAATTGTAGGGAAATGACAATAATACTGCAATAATATTTGTGAGCGGAAATACACTAATTGACTTGAGTCGTGCTGGGCACTGTCTTAAGAAATTATTTTAGTAGTGTGAAATGTCTTTATAGGATTAAACAAGCCTACCTCTATTTATTTAGAGGATACAAAAATCAACAAAATATTAATATTACAAACCCAACTATTTAAAAAAGGGAACAAAAGAAAAACAGACTTCTAAATTTTGATAAGAAAATACAACAAAAGGAAGCTGAAGAACGAAAAAGGCAAAGGAGATTTGCTTATGATTGATGCCTAAAGTTGGATGCCAATTTATAAGCTTTAAGAGAATTTTAAAGCATGACAAGTGCATAACACTCACTACAAATAAATCTATTTTTTAGTGGCGATATTTAGTAGCGACTTTATTTATTGCTACAAATAATATATTAATTGTGGCGACCTGATAAGTGGCTACAAAATAAAAATCTTTAATGGCGACTTTTGCAGGTCGCCTCTAATATGTGCCACTAAATCTTGAATTATTTGTTCCCGCTGTGACCAAAAATTTGGCTCCAAATATTTAGTAGCGACTAATAGAGAGTCGTCATTGAAGGTATTTTGGGGCGATTGGGTGACCTCTGATGGTAAGCACCCTCCACTTCTAACCAAGAGGTTGTGGGTTCGAGTCACTTCAAGAGCAAGGTGGGGAGTTCTTGGAGGGAAGGATGCCGAGGGTCATTTGGAAACAGCTTCTCTACCCCAGGGCAGGGGTAAGGTCTGCGTACACACTACCCTCATAGTGGGATTATACTGGGTTGTTGTTGTTGTTGTTGTTAAAAATAAAAAACTAAATAAAAGACCCTAAATTAAATCTTCTCGTTTAATAAAAGAAGGTCGAAGGTCCCTTTCTTCTTCCCTCTTCTCGTTTTCTCTCTGGAAAAGCTCCATTACTTCTTCCAAATTCTCAAATTAACTCTTTCACTTTTGTTTAATCACAAGATGTGAACCTAATTTATGAAACCCAAAAGCCCTAACAAAATTTGTATTTTAAGATTGTACTCAAATCAGGTAATGTGTTAAAACCCCAAATCCTATTGGGTGTTAAATGCTGTTAGCAAGAGTGACTATTTCATCATATGCACCTCTAATTTCTTTAACTCATTTGAAATCTACAGGAGTAGAAAGTAATTTTTCCAATAATATCATCGTGTAAAGTCCTTCTCGGTGTTCACGATCTCTTCGCTGGGTAAGTTTTTTTTGAAATTCTGAACTTTTTGGTGATTGCATGTTTGGTATTCCTCTCAAAATATTGAAATGAGATGTTGTGTGGTATGTGTCTGTTATTTTTCCTGATATTTTTTGACAAAATTTCAAAGAGCAGTTTTCAATTGATTCTTTTATTTTTTATGCGATTCTTTGTTTTTTTACGCGATTTTGTTTTTTCCCTTTTTGTTTATTTGGTTGGTTTATTTATTTTCCTCGTCCTTTTTTACTGTGCTTGTTAAGGTTGTAGCTTTCAATTTGCTTTTAGGTTTATGCTTAGATTATCGAGATAATTGGGGTACTAGCAAAACCCTAATTTTGATTTTGATTTTGATTTTGTTTTTTAAGAATGATTAATTTGATTTTGATTTGATTTTTTATCCACAATTGAATCTCCAAATGCAAAAACTGCTTTTACAACTAGGTTTTTAGGTACATGCAGCTAGCGAGAATGGTTATTTCTTCTATTTCACCTTTAATTTCTCTGACCCATTTGAAAATATACAGGAATCAGAAGTAATATTTCTTGAATAGCCATTGCCTAAAGCCCTTTCTCAGTGTCGACTGCTCTTTCGCTGGATAAGTTAAAAACTTTTTTAGTTTCTCATTTTAAACAATAGTTTGTTTCTTTCATAAACCAATGCATTAGCTGATATTCTCTGCGTTGACAAAAAAAGTTAATTGTCTGAGCTCTGAAGCCTTAGTTATTGCCTTATGCTTCTAAGTGCTTTACTTAAATTCACTTTATTTGGAGTACATTAGCAATTAACCATACCTCCAGAAGCCTGCAAAAGCTCTTAGGCATATGTAGATGGTCAGAGCAACCCAAATTCCGACGAATTTATAACTTGATGAAAGAATGAACAAGCATACAATGCTGAATAAAGCCACTGTAATCTGAACATATATAGCATTCTCTTTTGTAAATATTTACTAATTAATGAAAAAGGAAAATATATATACTGACATTGTCTTCGGATCATAATCAAGGAAGATATATATGGTCATACGGATGTTTTTCCACTTGCATTAGGATTTTGGAGGTCTTGAGGGGAGGGCGAGGGTTGATTTTTGGCAGTTGCTAGATTTTCAAAGACTATAAAACTTTAGATAAAGCGATCGAAACTTAAGTCTCAAGTCTCATGCAGGATAGAGGTTTTAAGTTTTTTGTTTCCCTTTTTGCTAGTTTCAAATACTTATAAGATGGATCAGCTATGATAAAGTTGTCATGAATCTGGAATGGAGAGAGTTTAATATTTTGATTCTTGTTATAGTCTTGGAATTGGCATAGAAAATACTACTCATGAGTGATGACACCAAGAACTGAATGCCAAGTCATATTTTCTTGCTTATGAGGAATAAATAAACCTTCAAAAAATTTAGGTCAAATTAGTCCCATAAACATGCCCTGCCACTTCATATGCCTCTTTCCATGAAACTTGGTGCTACTTATCTCCAATGAGGTTCAATTTCATTGATTTGTTCACACTCTTTATGAATCCAAGAGCTAAACTGTCTTGTCTCATATATTCACTTGCAGACCGATATAGACTCTATTTTCCTCTTTTTTTCACTTCGTACCTCATTAAATGTTTCAAAAGATCCAATCACTGGTCCTTTAAATTATTATTTTTAACATGGAATGGTTTAACATGGGAATGTCTTCTCTGCTTGCAATATTTGTGACTGAACAGATACTCTTAAGATAATGGCAAACTACAAAATCCTTTTCTCAAATTATTTTTACCTGTGGAATGCTTTATTTTTGTGTTTATATTTCTGTTGCTTGATAAGTGGATTTCAGAGATTAATCATCTAATATTTGATGTCTTAATGGCCTCACCATATCATCTTGGCTGAATATTTCACATCTAATTGAGATATTTTATGGAAAATGACCATGTTGGACAGTAAACATTTCCCTCTTTGACTAGTATAGTATTTGTATTTTCGTTTGATGCACTGTTTGTATTGTGATCCTACTCTTAATAGGAAAAAGTTGTTGATACAAGTGTAAATACTCATTTTGCCTTGAACACTAATGAGCCATTTGTGTTGGCATCTCAGTCTGAACAAGTCTTCTACTTAGAAGACATGGTTGATAAAGATTGGCTTGTCGTTGTAAAGACAAATATTCGCGACCTTTTTAATATTCCTTAAGTTGATGATAATTCTGTAGCAGTTGAAGATGAAGCATTACTGAATGAAGAAGCTTATCAACAAGAGGAAGTTGAATTGAATATTTTGCAAACCAATGACCAGGAAAATGATATCGATGTGGCTTTACATAGGGACGATGTTGAACCACAAAGTATTGATGCAAGTATACAAGCTCAGACAAGTATGCATGAAGAGGAATGTGGAAGTAGACAACCGGATCAGTATAGAAGTAGCCAAGAGGATTCAAGAACAACTGGCTGCTATCGCGTCTGGAATGCAACAAGTGATCTACTCTTAATGTTTTTGTACTCTTCCTTCCTTCTTGACTATTCTTCTTATTTTTTTCTTGAATTTTGGTTCCTTCTTGGAAATTCTTCTCTTCATATCTTTTGTGAGGCACATAGTGTGTTTGATAAAATACCTTCTTTTATGAGGCACATTATTGCAATAGAGTTTGGATCCTTGTTGATCAACCAAGTGGTAATGGTCAGGTTGAAAATATTCCTACAGTTGGATAGTTGTAGATTAAGATTTAAACACAGTGTTTTATAAGCCCTTTTGGATATGAACATAGTGACTTTTTTTGGATAAGTAAAAGATAAATTGACTTTTCTTATAGTTGGATAGTTTGGTATAGAAAGTACTACTATCACCTACAACATTTGGACTACAGAGAGTTGTAGGCGATGTTATTTCACTTAAGAGAATTGTTAGAAATACTGATGCAAACAAGATGTCAAATACTTAAATCTTGGAATTGTAGTTGTTAAGTCTGAATCATACATGTTAAGTATAAGGTCAACATTAGCGTCCAACATACTACTGAAGGAAAGTAACAATAGATAAATGTGCATGAGCTAAAAGTTATTTTATTCACGCAGTAAGGTAGTGTTGAAAGATCCCATATGTCTCTTACAATTGAGTTGGCTCAGATATGCCAATCAATACTTGCAAGCTTATATTTTAGCCAAATATTTTAGAAAAAACAGTTCCAATTGAAGAGAACAAATGCAGCATTGTACAAAACAAGTTATAGTAAGACGATTATCCATTAATACCTTCAACGGTTAAATCACCTATCTAACAGTTCTAGCCTTAAAAAATCTTGGTGAACATACACAATTAAGGGAAGTTATTTTGGTTTTGCTATTTCTTTTAAAAAGATTAGCTGGGCTTTGCAATTATCAAAAGCTTAACAGCACCGCACACGCTAAACCAAGTACCTGTATAAACACTGTCCCTCTTTCATATGCTAATCTGTTTATGAGTCTTTGTGATCGAACACCACAAGCATTACATGTGAACGTTACTAATAGACTTCTTCTTGGTAGTTTCAAGTTAATAACTGCTTCCTGCTAGAAAAAAATGACATTTAAGTGGCCAAAGAGCAAGTAGTAATTCTTTTAATTGCAAATTAGAAGATCTAGTCATTCTTCGTCAAATAGGGGGTCTAAATGTCTCATCTTCCAATTGAAGCTTAAGTCGCTTCTTCGGCCAAATAGTAATTCTTCCAATTGAAGCTTAAGTCGCTTCTTCGGCCAAATAGTAATTCTGTATCGTTTTTCACCTTGATGTTATCTTCATGCTCTAACAATGTGATCTTGTATTTTTTTCTTTAATAATAGGGGCAAGGTTCTTAAACAGTGGTGATAATAAAGGAGAAGCTTGAAGCTAAGGCACTCAATGTTTTGCTTTTTGGTTATATATAAATGCGTACAATGACAATGAAGTATTACATAGTATATATGCGGAGGAACTTGAAACTAAGGCACTCAATATTTTGCTTTTTGGTTATATATATATATGTGTACAATAACAATGAAGTATTACGTAGTGTATATACGGAGGAGCTTGAAGCTAAGGCACTCATATGTTTTGCTTTTTGGTTATATGTATATGCGTACAATGACAATGAAGTATTGCATAGTATATATGTAACTGAACTTTTAGTAATGGAAGTATTTAGTATTTGGTTTAGGGAATTCTTTTGGTGTTTATTAAATATTATTGGATGATCTTAAACTTATATATATTAATATTAATATATAAGTTTCAGTTGCTAGATTAATATTAATATTAATACTAGAGTAAAGTCTAGTATTCAGCTGCTACTAGAGTAATATTAATGACGAGTTGCCACTGATGGCTTATCATTGCCAGTAGCGTTGCCACTATTCAGTAGCGTTATTAGAGTTGCCACTGATGGCTTATCATTTTGTGGCAACTAAGTCGCCACTAAATGTCACTCTACTGTAGCGCTATTAGAGTTGCCACTGATATGTCACGACCCAATTTTCCCTCCGTTTGGGTATCGTGATGGCACCTAGTATTAGGGACTAGGTAAGCCTAACATTAATTGAAACAACAACATTATTTAAATAGAATCTCTTACAATCCCCAAAATCGGTAGTACAAGTCATAAGCTCTACAGAGTATTTGCTAGAAAACCTCCAAATACAACTGTCCAGAAATAGAAATAAGCAGTGCAAAATGAAAACTTGAAGATGATTTTGAAGCCTGCGAACGCAGCAGCAGGTTTACCTTGAGTCTCCACAGCAACAGTCCACACAGCTAACTAACGAACAAGTACCTGGATTTGCACAAAAATGTGCAGAAGTGTAGAATGAGCACACCACAGCGGTGCCCAGTAAGTATCAAGACTAACCTCAGTGGAGTAGTGATGAGGAACAGTCAAGACACCCACTGGTCTAATAAACTGAACATGTATAAGTACATGAACATCAGAAGTATGATGTCTACATAAAGACTATGCAATATGGCTCACAGTACAGTAATGTCAATAAGGAAGGAAACAACAAGTATCAACGGAATATCATGAAAATGACACAAAAAAGTGAATGGAACACAACCTAAATTCGGAATCACAAATACAACAAGGACAAGTAATAACTCAGCAACTACAATCGCTTTTACATTAGGTTTTAGTCAACAACTCCACGAGTTACCGAACCTTGGACAAATCACAACTCACGGGTCTCAATACCTGAACCCTAACACTTGGCATCCTGTGCCCTCATAACAT